>MU570271.1:1474922-1490537 GCA_024362625.1 Silurus asotus
TAGGCCTTATGTACAGCAGGATGATAAATAAAAAAAAGAAAAAAAATGAAATGAAAAGTAATAATAATAAAAGTAATAATAATAATAATAAAAAATATTCACTACCATTTGGAGATACTCAAAAGCATTTTTTTTATTTTATACCTATGATATACAGTGTTAGTCTACATGAAAGTAGTTCGATAAAATGATCCCCCCCTTTTTTTTTTAAATATATGTTGCTTCTTCCTTTAAATAACTGTTAATCACTTATACATCAGTATAGATTTACATTGATCATGAAACTGCCGATCGAGCGGTGACTTCGCGAGAGTCCTTTATGCCAGAAAGTTATTTGAAACCCATCATCCATGTCTCCTGAGGATTCATACATCCAGTAGTGTCTCTGTTTCTACCCTGTCTTGAACTAAAAAAAATAAATAGTGTGGACATCACAAAAAAAAAAAAAAACAAAGGAAATGGAATCATCATTGTGAGAATACGAGCACATCATCAAATGGGAAAAAAAGGAAGAAGGAAACGAAAGGAAAGGAAAAACGACGTTCGGGTAAAAAAATGACAGACCTGAAACACGAAGAAGCCGATTTTTTTTTTTATATTGTCATTCCAATAAAATGTCTCGGGTTAGTTTTTATAATCTGTTCATTTACAATATACAATGTCAAAGAATATTCAGGAAAATACCCCCATAGACCTACTAATACTGACATATTTATGATGAGAAAAAATCTGCCATATTGTAGAATATATCGTGATTTCACGGCCCTGTTTGGTCGGGAGCCCCGTAAAACTGCGGTCGCGTTTTCTTCCTAAGTGCTAATATACTGCTTGGATGAAATGATATCAGTAAAAGTAAGTTCGGTGGTATGATTACAAATGCGTACGTATCATCGCGTTGGGTTCATGTGCATGGTCCTCATGGCTGCCGTGAATTAGCTCGAATATCATACTGTATCGACCGCGTAAAAGGAAAACATTAAAGCTGCAAGATATAGTTTCCGAAAAACAAACGAATTATAATAGGAATAATAATAAAAAAAAACAACACGGAACAGAAATTGCATAAATGTACACTCCTCCCGTTTAAAACCTCTATTGCTTAGAGAAGATAGCAAGTGTCGAAAAAGAAAAAGAAGAAAAGGAAAAAAAAAAACGATTTCAGTTTTCGTCATGTGATCGGACGCTCCGATGACGTCATAACTACGTATTTACACCCTTCAGTATAAATGCACTGAGATTAAAGCGCAGCAAAAAATTAGCCGTAAAGAAACGAGTCTTGTTCCTTGTCCACTACAGTACCTCAGGTTTGTATTGCATGAGAGACTAATGCTCAGGAGATTCCCTGAAAAAAGATCATGGTAAAATCATTAAAAAGTGGCTCGAAGTGTTCGGAAGACTCGGGCTGAGGGGTGGGGTTGGGGGTGGTAGGGGCTTGTGGATTGGGAAATCGAAGTCCTTGGTGACCGCTCGTGGTTTAAATGAAGGAGGTACTAGGAGCAGCTTTTTCAGATAGGGAAGAAAGGAAGGGTTCGGGGAGAGGGTGAAGAAGAAGAAGAAGACGAAGAAGAAGCTGGAAGTAAACCAACCAAACAACCAACAAACGAACGAAATCTCTGTTTGGCGAATGCGCTGTCGATCTGCTCTTGTGAGGTCAGGTGGGAACACTACTGCCTGCTGTTCGGGTGTAGCCGCTTGTTAAAGAGGGACTGTCAGATGTGGGTTTTGGGACGTAACAGTTTCATTGGCATCCCACTCAGTGGAACTCCTTCCTTTGGCAGGGTTTTTTTTTCAGTCGTTCTTAGATCTTTTTATTCGCTTAATTCTCAGATGTAAATCAACAAAAATGTTTCTCGAAAGCTCTAAAAACTGCGCCGGCTTTTAGAGAAGAACGAAGTCAGAAACTGGGTCCAAGTCCTGCTGGAGAACAATAATGGTCTTTTGTGTTGTCCTATTGTTTATATCTTTTTCTTCTCCAACAACCACGTCTTTCGTTTTTTTTCTGTTGTTCTTTTATGCGTGTAGAATAACGTCAGTCGTTTAGGATATTATCAGATACCGGCGTTTTTATGGAGAAACGTTTTGCAAAAAAGAACCGCCTGGCTGTGTAGTCAGAGTGCTCGTGGGTACGCCCAGCCCACTCCCGCTCTGGGCGAGGCGGGGGGAGGCCGAGCTAGACTTTGGCCTCGAGCAGCTCCAGGAAGAGTTTGTGCATAGGCACCTTGCCGTCCTGTTTGATGCTGTAGAAGTGCTGTACGGCTTTCGTGGACGTCTGGCGCAGCAGCGGCAGCGTCATGAGCAGCTTCCCGGCACGCCGCGGGTCCTCGGGGTGCTGGCTGCTCTCATAGTCCTGCAGCGCCTCGTGCAGCACGTCCTGCAACTTCTGCACCGCCTCGACGTCCTCTATGTGCATGGAGTCTAGACGTGAAAAGACACACAAAAGCGTTACTTCGTAATATTAGGGCTATTGTTCGATTTCTACATTCACCTCAGTGAAAAGGAATATAGCACATACAGGGGTGGGGAACATCAGTGTAATCAGAAATAGACCCACATTTAATATGAATGTAATCGATCAGAATTTTTGTTCCGAAAAAATGAGGAAAATGGGATCGACTTGTCCGTTCTGCCAGACCGAAGCTCATTCTTCAGTGATTAAATGCACGCCGGAGAATTAAGCAGCGAGGTTGTGCTCGGCGCATGTTTACAAGGCTCTCGGCGGGCCTGATGAATGGCACACGCGACAGGAACAACACTCGGAAGCGAGCTGATACGGAGAGCAAGCCCGAACAAGAGGAGACAACAAGACGCCTTTCAGGCATCAATCCCCCCGCATGACTGGCATTGTGGAAGAGGAATGTCAGACGGGCTCCATTTGCATATTCGCTTGTTAGCAAGGCAGGCACGCCTGCTGGAACACCTCAATGACTGTAGCAGGACTCATAAAACTAAACGCTCTTTGCTAGGATGCTCTCATGGGGCTGGACGCTATTGAAAACACAGCGCTGAGGGCTTTGCCAAAGAGTTGGCATACTGAATGCTGGGTGAATTTGTAATGCTTTTTCTTACCAAGTCAGGAAAGAGGTCTGGGGGGAGAGAAAGTCACAGAGAAAGATGCTTTCATTTACCGCCAAATCTGAATACGCCGCATTGTCATGTAAGCCGATCGCATTCTCTAAGGACTACACGTACGAAACGGACACAGGTCTTTATCCAATTCATGCTTTACCCCCAAATCCATATATACACACTAAATAATAACCGCAGGGTCAAATATTGATGAGGAGGAAATCACGTACGGGGGTCCCTCTGGCTTCAGCTCTGGTTTTTTAGACCTATAAGAATGTACAGTCTGTCTGCTTCACATAACGGCTCGATATTCCAGCGTCAGGATCCGAACCCATCGAGAATTCAGACAGCAAGGCCTCGTCCATCAGTCACACGGGCTTTGGCCATCTGAAAAAAGTGACCCGTGACGAGACCCAAATCCCTGCCAGGAAAATGCTTAACTGCACCTTTCCACCAGGCCTGCCACGCCGGCAGCGCCATCAATCTGAGCATCAGTGGAGGAGCCAGACAACTTACACTGTTTGGGGGAAACATATATATCAATGTCTGGGCTTAAAAAAAAGGAGATGTTTTTGCTTGAAAACATCGTATTTATATATGAATAGGTATGAGTGAACACAAAAGGAAAAATCTTTTCTTCTCCATTTTGCTCACAAGTTGAAGCCATTAATAATAAATAATAAAAGAATGGAAGAAAAAATTATTTTAAAGGAAAATCTGTATGAGGAGTTTTTTTTTTTTTTCGCAGGAACACTATAAAATTCCTGAGTCGTTTTTTCACTCTGACCAAACAAACAAAAAAAGAGAGAGAGAAAAAAAAAAGTGTGACAAAATGGCAGACCTTTGAACCTTGGCATTATCCATGCTTCTCCTGGGAGCAGAGCTCTGTGAGGCACAATGGGGCGACCTCGATAAATGCTAGCGTGCGACACGACAACATGACAGAACGTGAAAAAGAGAGGAAGATGAAAATAAAAATTGAGAGACAGAAAGGAATTTTGACTGAATACCTATTGGAGATGAATAACATTTGGCAGCCAGCAGGCAATAACACATGACTAGGGGAACATTTCCAGATCAGGGAGCAGAGTGATGGTGCAAGTCCATCTAAATAAATCTGGACATCACTCTAGTCACGTTTAGCCCCCCCAACCCCCCCCCCCAATTTCGCCGCAAAAAAAAACAATTGCCACCCCGTCGGTCTCTAGGCGCATGGTCATCGACAAGAGGGATGAACTGTTAATTACAAAATCAATTAAAAAAAAAAGAATTTTTCCTGAGCCTGGCGCAACTTTCTCCTTCTGGAGGGCAGCAGGGGCCACGAGTGTCCAGCGGGCCGAGCTGTTGTCTGCGAGCGAGAGCAAGAGCAATCTGCTTTTTCATTTTTCAGCATGGCCAGACCCAGCCGGAGATTGATCGTCACATATGGCCTCAGAAAACAAACTGTCAATACCTTGAGCGCTGGAGAATTTGAACAAATAGCTGCCCTCCTATTCAAGCTGCTCGCTGCATCCCATTTAACAGATTTTATCGACAGTTTCCTTCTTGTAATTAAAGGGAAGGAGGGGGGCAGGAGAGGAGAGGAGGGCAGGGGGATGAAAAAAAGGCATGACGGCCAGCAACCAAGATAAAGTTCAAAGAAGGGGGTCAAAGGGAAGGAGACGCCGGAGCGAGAGGGTCGTGCTATTGACACCCGGATGCACATTGATGGGCTCCTTGTTTAAGATGGACTTATGCTAATAAGTGGTAAAGGGGCATGTTTCAGAGAAAAGGCTAGAGAAAGAACCAGGGAAAGCGAAAGAGTATCGGAATAATCCGATCGACCTAATAATAACCGGCAGAAAAAGACATCAACTCCTCCACCTAGCTAAGCTGACCCCTTTATTAGGAATAGCAGAACTTTAGCTCATTCATGTGAATATCCATTCGACCAATCGTTTAGCAGCACCAGAGTTTTAGTTCATCTTGTCATCAAATCTCAGGAAAAAACTGTCACTGTCACGTGTTAACAAAGTTAAAGGATTTGGGGATTTTCTGAAACTGGGATTTCTGGAATTCTGGCACCTTTTAATCTTTGGAGCTCAAACTAAATGGTGAAAAGCAAAAGAACACAAAGAGTGGTAATTCTGAGGCCAGAAAGGTGAGAGAGATGCTAAAGCAACTTAAATATGATATTTAAAATGTATATCAGTCCTTGTGGTGAATAGGCCCTGTTGTGTTTTTTCACTCTTGGACTTTCCATCCAGTTGGAGCAAGTCTGTCTCCATTATAGCCTTAGATTCCTGTTCTTGGCTGACAGAAGAGGAACCTGATGTGGTGTATTGCTATTGTAACTTCCTCAAGGGTCAATGTGTGTGTGAGAGCTATAAAGAGTTGCTATTCCTGTTACCATCTTCTAACCATTCTTGTGATTTGTGCAGAATGGAACGCATAAATAAGCAGATCTACAGAGGTTCCTGGAGAGTGTATATAACTATCCTGCACTATCTAGAAAATGAAGCGACTCACCTGAATTTGCAAGCGCTATAGCTTTCAAAGTTACAAACTCCTCCTTCTCCAGCTTCATGCTCTTGTACTTCTTCACCAGCTGCAGGATGGCGTTGTTCAGGTCCAGCAAGCCGGCCAACTTGGACTGGTCCTCATCCATGATGTAGTCCTCGGCGTACACCAGCTTGTCCTCGATTGACAGTGACCGGTAGACGACACGCAGGATCAGGATCTCCATCCATGCACTCTGCAGCAGACTCATCTGATCAGCCAGCGACAGCGTGGAGAAACCTACAAGAAGAAAAAAAAACATAGGAGAAAATAAAAGTCTTGTACACTTGATATAAATGAACTGATTTAGCTTTTTGGGACGTTTTTTGGAGCAGGTTGAGTGAAGGGTGATGTGATGTGAGACGCTGGCGTTTATTTATGCAAAGGAGGACGACAGCAGTGGGAGGTGGAGGGGGTCCGGAGCACGAAACCTCTTCTGTTAGCACAATCTAAATTCATTAGAAACTGTAAGCAGGTAAGACTTTTGCGGAGGACAAAAAAAAGTTTAGCAAGAAAGTCTATTCGAAAGTTGTGTTTAGGAAAAGGGCTACAAAAGGATGGAAGGAAACAAAAGATGGAAGGAGAGTGCAGAGGCACTCGGCACAAGGCTCGTCTCTCGTTTCTCGTCTCGTCTCGTTTCGTTTCGTCTCGTCTCGCACTGTGCCGAAGGCCAGGGGGCATCCTGCAGGAGGGAACTCCTTATCTTCCCAAACATGCAGCATGGATCAATTCTTCCCATCACAGCAGCTGAAAGACTAATTGCTTGCCTCAAACTCCCTTCTCCGTCCTGCTCACCTCATTCATATCACTTACTCTCTCTATCTTTCTTCCTCTCTTTTACTATCTTTTCCTCTCCTTCTTTTTCACCCCATATCCTTTCTCTCCAGAAACAGACTCGAGGTTCGTGAGAGGAGGATGCAAAGCAGACGAGTAAAAGCATGACCTGAACTACAACCATCTGGAGAAACGCCATGCCACGTTCTCAGAGCAAGTGCTGATCACTTACTCCTGATCTTTGGAGACTGACGCGTACCGCCATCGTTTCTTTTTTTTTTTCTTTCTCTGAATTTGATCCTGAATGTTTATGTATTTTGGCATATCATTATTTACAACAAGCCGCTAATTTACTAAGCAAAGCGTTAACCCCCCCTGATCTTGTTAGGAGTGCGCTGAGCAGTTGGTCGACTTCCTGGCCTGCTGGTGGCCTCCAAGTGCCAGTTGGCAACCGAGTACACTTCTAGTTTATACAATCATCCTAAGATATTAAGGATTTCCTTTTCAAAAGGAAGTCTTTACCTCTAAGATGGTACGGTCTTGCAAAAGACCTCTAAACCTCCTTCTGCTTCAGGTTTTATGTTACGTTTTTCTTTTTTTTTACAACGTTCAACTTTCATATCTAAAAACGCCAATAGAGGACTGTGAACCCTGCCTACGCTCGAGTACCAAACGAAAGAGGACACTCGAAGGGCTGAGACAGTACAGGGATGAGCTGCACAGTGAGAGAATCAAGGCTGGGGGTGGACGAGAACAGGACAGCAGTGGCAGATGGACAGAGCTCCGTAGCCTGGAGCTCCCCGTGTGCCATATCATAGCCCTCCCTCCCGGTCACTGCTGTTAGTAAATAATTAGATTTACACATTCCCGGATCTCCAACACATTTCCCCACAGAATAATTAAAAGCTGGATGATTATTTTATCGAGTGGAAGAAGAATCCCCCCCAACCGCCTGCGAAACCCCCTCCATCCTGTCCCCCACCTCCGTCCCACCTTTAGCGAGGTCCATCAACGATTTTATCGAGGGGCCGGTCCCCTGCTTTTACGGTTGTCATGCCGGCACGGGCATCCAATTTTTCTTATCTCCCTGATTAATACAAATGCAGTTTGGGAACGCATTAATTAACAGATACAAATCTGCGTTCTCATGGCCCGATCGATTGCGCGAAGAGAAGAGGCGTCAATGCGAATTTACTCGCCAAAGACCTAAGAGGTTTCCATATTGACGTTTACGTCGGGGGGGCGAAACTTTTTTCTTTTCCCAGCATTCCTTTCTTCTTGCCTGTCTTTCTTTGAATTCCTAAACAAATTAGGCACGCGATAACACCGCTCCTCGTGGCTCAAGCTGCACCCTCGCCAAGACCATTGTTTCAGAGCCGAATCGGGCACGGACGTAGCGCTAGACGTGTCCTGGTTCTTTTTGAAATATTGGAATATCGATAACATAAAGAAAAATATGTAAAATTCTTTCGAAAGCTCACGATTTCATGATGATCGGTTGTAAAAATCACGTGTTTTGCTTCCTTGCAAAATTCATTCACATACTTGAGGACGTTTTTGTAGCAAAGCCGTGCATTTCAGACGACACTTATTAGCATCAGCATTGCTACCAAAACCCCTCCTATAGACACCAGACACCAACATGTGTGTCCATCACAAGAAAGAAAAAAAAAACATTCCATGGCAAAGAAAAGAGGAATTGTGTGATCGTTCATAAAAACATCCGATGGCATGGCTTTAGTGAAATCGGTCGTGGATATTCAGAAGGACTGGGCGAAAGATTGTGAGTGTGTTTGTGTGTGTGTGTGTGTGTGTGTGTGTGTGCATGTTTGTATGGCATGTTGCAGGATGACAGAAAGAGGCTGTGATGCAGCCAAGCGAAGTTAACCCCTACCGGGCACGAGAGCTCAGCGACACAGTTTGCCAAATCTCTTCTGACTGCACATTCACACCGCTGAGAAGGCCTTTCACACACACACACACACACACACACACACACACACACACACACACACACACACACACACACACACACACACTCAACCTCTTTCTTTGATAGTCTTTGTACTACAAGTTCAGTATCTGTTGAGGACACAAATCTTGCTCTGTCAAAACAACAGCATTGTTATGGAAACATTTGGAAAAAGAATTGTCCCCCTGTCCCACCCTGTCCCCCCCGTCTCTGGGGCAACTGATTCTAATGATCTAGAATCATTGTATCAGTATATATACTGTATATACTGTATGTATATATACTGTATATACTGTATGTATATATACAGATAGATAGATAGATAGATAGATAGATAGATAGATAGATAGATAGATAGATAGATAGATAGATAGATAGATGCAACATCTCTCCTGAACAAATCCTGGATCATAGGAACTGACTGAACAGAAAAAAAAAATCTTAATTGCGAAACAATTCATGCAACTCGGGACGCAGAGAAACAAACTTTCTTTTTTTTTTTCTCTCCTTTTTCCTTTTTCTGTGTGTTAAGCGGATTAAGCGTTAAAGCCTGCTCGTCATTCATCTCGTGCGTTGCTGTGTATGCGTGTGTATTTATATCCTCCAGACACTAAGCCTCTTCTCGTGTCCGTGGACGCGATTTCCCCGCTCGCATACCCATACACATCACGTCCTGGCCTTCGGTCACCTCATGGCAAACAGCAAGCTGCCGGGGAAACGTGCGCGAAACGAAAACCAACACGGAAAGGCAAACAAATGCGTGTGAGTGTGAAAGTGTGTGTGTGAGTGTATGTGTATGTAAAAGACTCTCAGGTCTTTAATCTGGGGAAGTGATGAGATGAACTGCGCACGTGCAAACGCACACAGCAAACCCCAGCACGGAGGAAAAAGAGAACAAATAGAGCGCATTTTGCTAATGATGCATATTTAGGAGTCTCACACACACACACACACACACACACACACGCACACAACCCTGATTATTGATCCGGCTAATTAATGCTCTGCCCACACCTAAACCTAACTCTGATCTCAGCAAACAATGTCCTTGTCTATCCTTGAAAACACTTGATTTCTATCAGGATATAGACCTTATTCTCTCTCTGTCTCCACACACACTCACACACACACCATAACTATGCATCTTTTATGCCTTTAACTTTTCCTCGATGCTCTGTTACAGTCATTACTTTAGTGGTTTTTGGATCTGACCCACACTCTCACACACACACACACACTTACACACACGATTCGCTTACACAACACACACAAAAACGCTTTCGATTTGTGTTACTTCGATACGTTTGTGATACGAAGCCGAAGCTTTTGATGTCTTCCTATGGAGAGCTGAAGGTGTGTGTGTGTGTGTGTGTGTGTGTGTGTGTGTGTGTGTGTGTTTTGCAGGATTTGGTTATGCCCCAGGGGAAAGAGGGGGAAGGAGAAAAGTGAAAGAGCGAGGAAGAGAGGGAGCGATGCTGCTTCGTCATTCTAATCACAAAGTGTGTGCGAAGCCGCTTAATTCTAATGCACCTAATTAGCAATCGGCAGCCTCTTAATTGCATACATTAAGGGGCCGATCGGCAGGAGCCGACAAATTCAAAATGGCTCGGGCAGCTGGTTAAGATGCCGCGGATTACTGTACGGACCCGTGTTTTCCACTTAATTAGATAGGAAAACGAAGCAGGCCGGGACGGTGTGGTGCGCCGGGGCGACGGGAGAAGAGAAAGCTCTCAGGACAGTAATAAAGTGACCGCATGAGAGACGCTTTCACAGATGGAGTGACATTAACAAGCGCGATGGAGAAGCCGTTTCAAACAATGAAATATCAATATTTACATTTTAATCACCCCCGCTTCCCTCGACTCTCGCTTTTTCTTTCGCTCTTTCTCTCTCTCTCTTTCCTCTCTCTCTCTCTCTCTCTCTCTCTCTCTCTCTCTCTCTCTCTCTCTCCGTCGAGTGGCTCCGGAGTGGCCACTCGGCCAGGGGCTCAGAGGAGACAGGAGGGTGAGGGTGGCATCTGATGGAATGCTGTGTGACATTTGGCTTCCAAATGGAATGGGTTTTAAGGACCTTATGGCAAATTCTAGCATCAAATTTTATATATATATATACTGTATATCTTCAGTCTAAGTTCTCTGGAGCTCAGTAAGAGTGGCCATTAGGTTCTTGGTCACCTCTTTCATCAAAGCCTTTCTCTTCCAATTGCCCAGTTTGGCCAGTTGACCAGCTCTTGGAAGATCGTTATCCCACACAGTTTCTATTTGAGCATTTTGAAGGCCACTATGCTCTTGGGGAATCTCAACAATCCTGTCTCTGAGCTCTGCAGCCAGGTCTTTTGACCTCACGGCTTGGTTTTTGCTTTGATATGCATTATAAACTATGAGACCTTCTATAGAAAGGTGTGTGCCTTTGATAATTACCACATTTTTCCACAGGTGGTCTCTAATCTAGGTGTAGAAACATCTCAGTAATGATCAAGAGAATTGTAAGGTACCTGAGCTCATTTTCAAGTGTTCTTTTTCAAGCTCATTGCCAAGGGTCTGATTACTTATGTACATGTTATATTTCCTTTTTTTTATTATTAAAAAAGATGAATTTGAATGATTGTAGAGTAGTATGCAATGTAACAAAATTGAAAACTTCTCCTGGGCTTCACAAAAGCTTATGGTCTTTAATTACAACCACCTCCATGCTTCCTACAGAGTATAGTATATATACTATAGACTAGTATAGTCTTCATGCTAGTATTACTACATGCTAGTAGACATTTGGTGCCACCCAGGATGGGGTTCCCTTTTGAGTCTGGTTCCTCATGAAGTTTCTTTCTTCATACCATCTCAGGTGGAAACGTCTACATTTCAAAACATTCATAACCTCTTTATCACAAGAAAGCTGCTTTGAGACAATGTTAAAAAAGCTAAATCGAATCTAATTTCCTGATCATTCCTAGACGTAAAATAGCACTTTTTGACGAAGAAGCTCTTCCTATACCGCATACAAACAAAAAGAAAAGAAAAAAGAAAAGAAAAAAAGACTAGAGCAGGATGAGCGTATTGTTCTCGTCACATTAAACCCGAAGGAGAATATCAATCGTCGCTTCAGCGGTCTGTCATTTCGTACCACAAACATGAACGCTGCATGACACACACACACACACACACACACACACACACACATGCAGACACACCTGTAAACAACAAACGGCGGTTCATGAGCACTGGGCCTTTTAATGGAATGTCATCGGAGAGAGCGCGCGCTGAAAGCGTGCCGTTAATGTTCCCCGAGATGAGCCGCGACTCCCCATTCCGTGGCAATGAGCACCTTTTAATTTCTGCGAAAGGCACGGCTGAAAATCTTAATTAATTGTTTCATACTGCTTCGGGGTCATTATGCAATGCAATAAAGGCCATGTAATTATGAAATTTTACAGCCATTACCGAAGCTGAGAGCTCGTATTTCATCATCAGGCGGGCCCGATGGCTTTCCAGGCGCACGGGCACGCGTGATGGACTACGCGCAGATCCATCAGGGCCCAAACAATAAGCTGGCCGGGCCTGCTGTAATAGCTAGCCACAGATGAAGCCAGAGATAAAGATAAACTATAAATCCAGCAGCAGCACCGATGCTAACGTGGGCTTGTGAGGGGGTAGGCGCTGCAGCTGGGTATGTGTGTATATGTGTGTGTGTTTCGGTCTATGTGTGTGTATACACCTGTCTCTATGTGTGTGTCCCTGTCTGTTCTTGTGTATGTTTGTGTCTGTCTCCCTGTCTGTATGTGTGTGTGTGCCTGTGTATGAGTGTGTGTATCCCTGAGTGTGTCCCTGTTTCTATGAGTGTGTTGCTGTGTGTATTTGTGTATACCTGTCTGTATGTGTGTCCTGTGTGTGTGTGTATTCCTGTCTGTTTGTGTCTTTGTATATGTGTATGTGGGTGCCCCTGTGTGTATGCCTGTCTATATATGTGTATCCCTATCTGCATGTGTGTAATCCTGTCCCAATGTTTGTGGGTGTGTGTGTGTGTGTGTGTGTGTGTCCTTGTAAGTGTATGAGTATACATGTTTACCTGTCTTTGTATGTGTCCCTGTGTATGTGCATGTATCCTTGTGTGTACAGTATGTGTGTCTCTGTACATATGTGTGTCCCTGTTTGTATGTCTGTCTGAAGGTCCCTGTGTGTCTCTGTCCATGCGTGTCCCTGTGTGTATATGCCCCTGAGTGTGTGAGTCCCCGTCTGTGTGTGTGCACCCTGTATATCCTTGTTTGTGATTGTGTCCCTGTGTTGGAATGTATATTTGTATGTGTCCCAGTCCATGCATCCGTGTCCCTGTGTGTATTTGTGTATACGCAAGCATTTTTTTTTTCTAAGAAGGGAATTGACCTGATCGTAGCTGAACTCTGCATCAAGACATATTTCTAATTCAGGAAAGAAGTCGGAATGGTGTGAAAGCCGATAGCTCGCTCTCCCACGCTGGAGTCCGAGTCTCAAAAAACGCTGCAAAAACAGAAGCCGGAAAAAGACTCAGATGCAGGTTTGCTAGACAGAACGTCTCCTCGAAGCGAACGACAGAAAGAGAGACGATCTCTCTGTCTTTCCTTTCATTGAGTGGCGATAAAAGACACATTTCGATTCCTCTGTGTCTCTATATGAGTGTATATTATATACAGTAATCCCCCGCTTTACCGCAGTTCGTATCTCGCAGCCGGTTTATCGTGGAATTGCATTTGCCAGGGAATGTTTTTTTATGGAGTTTTATGTTGAAATAATTACATTTATTAATAAAAATGTTAATTATTCATTATAAAATAAAGTAAAATGTAAATACAGTACAGTACTGTATACATAAAATAGCATTTTTGGGGTGGCGTCCGTTTATAAACGGGGGATTACTGTATATATATATAAAAATTAAATAGAATAAAATAGAAAAAATAAATACAAAAAATTAAATATAATATATAAGAAGTATAAAAGTATAATAAAAGTAGAGCGTATAACTAATGATAAAAATAAAAATAGAGATAAACTAAAAATTACATATATTTTTATAAATACTGCTAAATATATAATTCAAGTAGAGATGGATATGTATATGTGACGTATATATTCATATATACATGGATATAATATATAGATATTGACAGAAGTCCGTAAACGTAATTCCAGTAGAAAATTCCAAGTGTTTTCCCGTTATAAAGCGGGAAGATGCTCCTCCTCATTCTCCTTGTGTTTGCCTTCAAGGAACGGAAGCGCTTCCTTGAACGCGACCGAGAAAAGAGTCCATTGTTGGGATGGAAATATATAATATTTCATATAATATCGAGAATCACATGTATAGAGAAATTGTGAGTGATCAGACAGCGTGAATATTATTGTTATTAACGATGCTACAGGACGTAGCGGACCTCCTCGCGCTCTCGTCGAGACGTGTCTCGGTGTACAGAGCGCCCGGGTGTCACGCGTTAAAAGATGTCCAATCATTTTATTCATAAGCAACGCAGTAGGTCCTGTTCGCACACGGCCTCGCTGCCAGAGCCCCGACCACATCAATAATAATTTACATCTCGATTAAGCACATCCTTCCTGTGACTCCCCTTGTCAGGAAAGGCCTGTTTAACCCAACTGTGCCTCACGCACACCCTCACACCCTGACACACACCCCTTACACACATACACACATACACGGGGTTGTAATTCCTCAGAGCGGGCCGACAGCTCGAATCCAATCCCATTTTCTTGCCTGCTTAGTGTCTGATGGAGAGGATCCCTCCCTCCGAACTGTTATTTTGGGGTGGGGGGGGTGGGGGTTTTCAGGGCTCGTCGCCGTGAACTTCGCATGAACCTCGGGAAAAATAATGTCATGTGATGACAAGCCTGTTCTACCTTCCAGTAGATTTGCTGCAGGAGATAGAAGCAGGACGAGAAAGAGGAAGGGTGGGGTATCGTGCGTGCGCGTGTGCGCATGGGCGTGCGAGGACGAGTTGAAATGGAGTTTGGTTTTGCGTAATTACATCCATCTATCTTTATATTCCAGCAGCATATCGCAAATTGAAAATACCAAAAAATTGACTGCTGCTCGGGACGGTTAATGATTGGCGGCAACGAGGCCGTGATTTATTGGTTACTTACTGACGTGACACATTTGCATCTTATTAGATGGAGATTACTCGGAGGACCCTCTCTCCCGATTGCACGACGATGAGGCCGTTCTTTTTTTTTTTCTTTCCACCCCGCACAAAAGCCGCCTGATGGATTGATTTGATTTGCAAATGTAATCAAACTAATAAGAAGGAAAATACCAGCAATAATGCCTTGTTTTTTCAACTAGCAATCACAAAGGGACGCCCCCTGGTTCGCCGAGTTGGGGTGACGCCCGGAAAGCTGCATTAGATTTTTTTTTTTAGATCTTCACTGCGGAAAACAGAGTGAAATGCACTTCCTGTTAAAACAATACACTCGGTTACACGGTTACAGCAAGCCAACTGTGGACTTTACTTAGGGACATAAACACACGCGTAAAAACACACACACGGCCTCAAGAGATGTGATGTGACAACAAAAACAGGTGTTTGCCCAAACAAACTCTACAATGCAGACATGACTTGTATGCACACACACACACACACACACACACACACGCACACGCACACACATATATATATGTGGTAGGAAGTGGTAGCTTAGTGGTTAATGCGCTGGGTAACTGATTGGTAGGGGTTCAAACCCAGGTATCGCTAAGCTGCCACTCTTGGGCCCTTGAGCAAGGCCCTTAACTCTCTTTGCTCCAGGGATGCCATATTATGACTGACTTTGCGTTCTGACCCCCAGCTTTCCAACGAGCGAAGAAGGAATCTCATTGTGCTATGTATTTCTGGCAAATATCTATATGTAGTAAAAAATAAGTCTATACTATATATGTATATTTGTGTCTATAGTGCACTACAGCCTCATTGCACCACGTTTCTTTTTTAAAAATGAACCCTGTCGAGCCCCTCAGATGAGCAGCGTATCCCAGCACTCGATACCAACCGAGTGCCGAGAACATCAGAACAGAGAGCAAGAGCGGAGGTCATTCTACTTTGAATACATAACGTTTATAATGAATCGTTTAATTATGCACTGTAAAATCCGAAACGCGTGATCCGCTCACCCGAAACGTTACGCTCTCTGTCCCTGACGCAGGACTTCAGAATCTACAATTCTTGTTCTTCTACAATTCTTCTACAACCGAGAATTTAAAAAGATGCATGAATTAAATATAAAATAATA
>MU570271.1:1498231-1536614 GCA_024362625.1 Silurus asotus
TATATATATATATATATATATATATATATATATATACACACACACATTTTTCTGTCACATCTGTGCACGTTATACAATACATGTGTATGTTTATATATATAATATAAATCTATCTATCTATCTATCTATCTATCTATCTATCTATCTATCTATCTATCTATCTATCTATCTATCTATCTATAAAATGTATTCATTTATTTTAACTTTTTTGTGTGTTTATTCATTTAGTATTATTTTATGTTATGTTTTATACTGATTCAGAAAATGGCATTGTCCGAAAAAAAAAAAATTATTATGTATAAATTAATTTGTTTATCCCAAATTTGTACTATTGGGATAGAGACTTACATGGCTTTTTGGGCGGCAGAGCCAGCTGTGGGTTCAGATAGGGACTATTCTCTGCATCTATCCGGCGTTTGTATTTCTGTCTGCCACCACGCACTCTGTCCAGCCGTACTCCTGAAAAACACAAACGCACAATGAGTAAATAACACGTCATACATCTCTTTGGTCATGAATCCGATCTAATACATCAGTTCGGTCGGTTTCAGCCTGTGCTACGTTGTGTTACGTGAACGTTTTTTCGACTGCGGGATTGTCGGTAAGGCTGTCACTTTAAAAGAATCGAGGGCAGTGAAGAGAGAGCATTGGGTTAAACCCAACTGAGCAGCAGCTGTCAGTGGCCATTTCAGAGCTGTGGACAGGAGATGGCCAGCTGCTGACAGATAGGGCCACGACCCCTCTCGCCATGTGACGTCCGGACACACACCTGCCCATCTCACCCGCCACCGCACACTGCCTCGCGTGATTGTCACCATGTCAGTTAGTGTGTGTGTGTGAGTGTGAGAATGTATGTATATGTGTGTGTGAGAGAGAGAAACTGCACATGGTGTGAGTGCTTAAGACTTGACAGCACTGTGTAAAGCTGATTATTCATGACCTCTCTATTTGTTAATAACTTAAATTAATTATATTTTTGTTCATATATATATATATATATAAAAAATGTGTCCTTTCAGCGCTTGTGCAATACATACATTTTTTTGCAATACTCACACACAATACATACACACCGAAGCAAGACACGATTAAATAAGTATTCGGAATCTCTAAGCAGTCTGGTCGTAAATCGTCCCGCTCCGGGTTTTAAATCCGTCGTTGTCTCCAGGAGAGCGATTGAAAATGCAGCACCATGTCTCTGCAGGCGGCCGTCCTTTCCACACTTCTTTCCTTCTCATAGTTTTCCTCCCATCAGTCTAAGTAACTGTCAATTCTTTGTCGCACAACTACACCATGAAGCGCCAGTAATTCACTGAGCAACAAAAAAACACTCGATTTCTCTCTCTTTCTCGCTTGTCTTATTGGATGATGTGACCAGTGACCTAAAGGCCTGTCCTTTGCTTTAAATGAATTGACAATTGTAAGGATGGTCAGATGGGTGGGCACCCTACATAATATAGCCTTAATTGAATAATATAGCGCTTCCCAAAGAAAGAAGGGCTTTTCTGGACAAACTCTTTATATAAAGTTATTTTAAAAAATCTCAATTTTTTCTGTCTGGACATAAAATCCGAGGAAGATGACAGGAAATGAGGATATGATGTTGTGATGGGAGTTCTGAAAGGAGTGTTTCTTCCACCATCTCTTGACTCCAATTCACAAAGCTTTACTGTTTACTAGATCGTATACCATGGCTTTTACAGTCACCAGATCTCAGTTATTAATACCACACATGAATGAGGGAAATAAATAGTTTGTATTGTATATTATAAATAAAGGTCGCAATGGCCTTTGCCATTCGTAACGCCATCACCTGCGACTCACGCTTCCCTCTTATACCTCCTTCCCCTCATCAAGCCCCTCATTTTCTGCCCAGATTAGCGATTATTGACAGTCCAGTCCAAATTTACAGAAACATATATATTTATTTGTTTGCATTGGAAAGCCTGATATCCCTCTCAGACCCATTCTGTAGCTGTGCCTTTTCTTTTATCCATCCCTCAGACTCAAGGCCAACAGGTGCCTTCGACACCCGAAAAATGACTCATACTTGCCCGCATCCCGGGAACATTCTAGGCAACAATGCCCGTGTCCTGTGACTGCCCCGTTATCTGCGTGTGACTATAAAGCGAGCAGGCGCCACGGTGCACATGTGCCTACGCTGCTAGATTGGGTTACATATACGCGCACGGACACAGAAGGCTGCCGTCTGCTTGTCTGCCTGCGTATCTATGAGCTGGTGTAAAGTGGCATTGACAAATAGCATCGCTTCATAACCTACATGCTGCCGAAGCCACCCAGTGCCCACTATTTCAACAAGGACAGGACCGTAAAACAGGGCTGAGCCTCATTTTCTGGTCCCGTGTCACCTAACGTGAACCATCAGTAGGTTGAAGGACATTGTGGACACCACTGGACATTCTATGATTTGTATTTACTTCCTTTATAAATGCTTTTTTGATTCTAACACTCATTTCACTTCACATCACAAATCAAGTTTATGCTAATAGCGTTCGGAGGGGCGAATATTTTTTTTTTATTTTATTTTTTTTACGAGAGCCTCACAGATGACCATAAACGTCTTACGAGGCTTGTTTTGAATTTCATAGGTGGCGTGGAATCCCGCGAGCCGTCTGCGACTTTTTTTTTTTTTTACAGGAAAGCGTTTTGTGAAGCAATCAAACCTCTGCCAGGTTCGGCTGCAACTTTGCTGTTAATTAATCAGACATGGTCATATGGTCAGAGACCCCTGACGTCAAGGGGCTACGTGTCGGGGGTGGAACGAGGAAAAGGAAAATGAATGATGATAATGTGGGAGGGGAAAAAATATATATATATATCATTTTGAGAAAAAAATCTAAAAAGGTCCCTTGCATGGGGATTCCACCAGTGTTTCCACAAGTACTCAGACTTGTGATGAATCAATAGTATAAATCTTTTTACGATTGAAGGGCAACTATCATCTTCAGTTACTTCACTTACTGTAACCAAACCAATTGCTGTCTTTCTGGGAAATATTGAACACCCCCCACACACACACACACTCTATCCCAACCATCTCCTATGCCTCCCCCTCCACTAAAACACAAGCTCCTACAGCTATCCTAGTGCAAAAAGTTTCCAAAATAGCTTATTAGCCTCCCAAACAACTTTCACCAGACCACCGTACGGATTAAATAGAATTTTTTTCTTCGGCCTCATTTCAATCGTCTGCCTTAATATAACTAGATCTGCTATAGCTAGTAAACATTGGCCTTGAAAGCACATTTAAAATAGCGTGTAGGCCCGAGGCTATAGAATAAATGAGTTGCTATGTGCTAAATTACGAGGTAATGGATATTTATGAGTAACAATAAAATAAGACAGTGTTTCGCGGCGCAGCGGCTTGATTAGATTATTAGCCTCTCTCGGTGCACGCGGCAATGCGGGATCGCGACCAACATCGTACATCGTACCGGTGTGTGGGTTCGAGATAGATGAGGAATCCTGTGTTTTTATTAGAGTGGTATATAAGATTCTGGTGTGAAGTCATTGGAGGAAAAAAAATATATATAATTAATAATACAGATCAAAAATCTAAATCATAATAAAAAATCGATTATTATTATTAATATTATTATTATTATCATTATAATATTCTTTAATTATATTTTTAGAAAATCATATACTCAGGTCAGGCAGAATGCAAGCCTGTGTGTGTGTGTGTGTGTGTGTGTGTGTACATGCCTTGCATTACAGCCCGGCTTAAAATAGCCTCGGCTACATTCAACTTCACCACATCTGTCTTTCCATTATTCTATCCATTTATACTCATCTGTCGGTCTGAACAAAGTTGTAGCTAGGTGGTATGTGAAATCAAAGCAAACACATCTTACAGACTCCTACACACACACACACACACAAACACACACACACACACACACACACACACACACACAAGCACACACAAAGACAAACCCATAGCCTCAGCAAGGATTTCAGTCAAGCCAGGAGTTAAGCCTGCTCGATTACTGCTTCCCTATAAAAAGGAAACAGTGCGGAAGGCTTTCTGGGATGACGCTGTAGACTTCCCACCAGTGTCCATGATATGAGTAAAGGAACCTGGAAAGGGGCATCTAGTATACACAGCTAGCACTTTCTATAGCATTAAACAAACCTAGAAAACTGATGAATAATCAAATAAACATAAAACCTTATCAAAATCGAATATTATTAGTCATTAGAAGTCATGAGGAACGTTTCTGAACGTGTCCTTGGATTTTACGGCGTCAAATTCCCACTGCATGTTTTGTCAAGTCTTCAAAGTTTAATTATAATTTTTCCCCTCACAGAACCATTCACGGCGCTCGCTGACTGCGCAGATGTGCGGCTCACTGGGCGAGCTTTTATTAGGCCTGAAACTGCGCCGTTCCAGCTGAGAGGAAAACAAAGCGCGAGGTGAGAGCCGAGGCTCGGAGCCGAGTCAGGGATAACCCCCTTTCCGAGAGGATGAGTGGAGCGGCGGCTGCGGACCCACCAGAGCCTCCACCTCCCATTGCAAATGGGCCAGGAACAAATGAATATGGGCAAGCGACTGGACTGTGGGTTGCCAAATCCCCTGAGTCTTCTGAGTTATTACATTTTCGCATGGAGCGAGAATGGCAAAGAGAGAGACAGGTAAAAAATCGAGAAGTGAGAGAAGGACGCATGGTGGTCTCGGTCTCCTCTGTAATATTGGGAAGATTTATTCCCCGTGTCAGACAAATGTAACGCGCATCTTCTCAGCTGCACTCACACCCTTGATGCATATCATTTTTTTAGGAAGCTGTTCAATTCTCCTCTGCTTCCTCAAACACAATCAGTCCACTCCTTCATTCTTAACTTAATTACACACAGCGGCAAATATTGACAGCATTTATCTTCGTGAGTCCTGCTTACGCATATCTGCAGGCTTTTCAAGACACACAATTCACACACACACACTGGACGCCGGGTTGCTTTGGGTTGCTCTCCTGTTCCGCCGAAAGATTTTCTCTCGTGCTCGGCTTAGCCTTTGATGAGGATTTGCATCCTGAGAAATGTGCTGACCACCGGCGAGTAAACAGACGTGACCGGGTTGCCTAATAAGCCGAGTTCACCGTGCGATTGTGTGTGTTTCAGGCCCTTTCAACTAACAGCTCGAGTTCAGCTCAACCCCAAATCCATGAGGAAACCTTTACATATTCATGTAACACGTCGTATAAATTTATAAAGCGATCAACCTGTCTGTGACGTTCTCCGAACTCTGGGTCAGATAGGTTGTAGCTCAATGGTTAAGACATTGAACTTTGGCTTAGAGGGTTATAAGTTTAAATCCCAATGCTAGGCCCTTTAGAAAGGCTTCTGACTGCTCAGTTGTAAGTTACTCTGGATTCAAATGCCATTAATATCAACTCTGGTCACCAGTCGAACTGCATGAGGCCCTGATTTTCATCCTTCAGTGTAGTGGATCCTATCGGGTTACTCAAACCCAAGGTGGCTTTAAAACTAATCGATACCCAGCTCCCCCCATTGTGTCCATTGCTAGACAAATTAGAACTTTTAGTGCGGGCTCCAATGATTATACCATTGAAAAGTATGAAAGTTTAAGGGGAGCCTCAATCGGTGCTAAAACTTACAAACAAGCGATTGTTTTTCTATTCATATGAAATGGTACTGAATAAAATGAATGTCCATCTATGGCTTTTTCCCTGGTCAGTCACAGTGGCATTAGCCAGTCATGGATGTTTTGTCATCAGGTATGCGAGAAGAGGGCAAGTTTCCTCTGAGTGCGTTACACTACAAGAGTATTACCCCCCCCTCAATCTGAGTCATTTCCTTAAAAAAGAACAAAAAAAGAAAGAAAAGCCCTTGATGATGGATGACGGGTTATAATCCTATTAATAATAATACATATCTTCATGCTATTCAAAAACAGAACACCGAACAGCGTTCCTGTTTCTTCCGCCTCGCGTTCTCAACACACCCCTCTTCGAGTATCATTTATCTTTCAGTGTCTCTTTCTCCCTCCCCACTTTTCGAAAACGATAGCACCAGGGGTCTTGATTACCTGAATCCTCCTCTAAACCACACCATACCCTACACACTCTTACACACGCACAAACTCCCCCCAAAACACACACACCTTAATAAAGACTCATTTGTACAAGCTCATTTATTTTCCTTGAAAATGAACTCACTTTCTGTCCTGATTAATGATTTTAATCTAAATGAAGCAAATTAAAAATTGAAAATTATACTTCCAAAGCGCAGCGGAAAAAACGGAGGAAAAGGAGGGGCTACAATAAGAAAAAGAGATCGTCCCGCTTAACAAATGAGCCTTCACATATTAATAGATGACCGGCGAGCAGGATAAAGGAAATGTGTCCAGGCTCACGCCGCTTTGGTCCATAATGGCCGATCGGCTACAATACAGCCGGATAGGAAATGCGAATATCACAGCGAAGTGGGTGAGAAAATGCTCATTGTGTTGGTTTGAAAATCCCTGGAGAGTTACAGAGTTATCGTCTTTCTTTAATTATTATGTCAAGGTCTTGTCTGTGACCTCTATGTCCCTTTTTTTGAAGGAGGAAAATAAATACCCTATAGGCTACACCTACACACACACACACACATTAAAAATAAAAATCGTCTTGAGTGTATACTGGTTCCTGCCTCATATGGTAATTCTGGACTGACTGATGTTGACAAATTTGGTGTGATACTTTGGCACACACACGCACTCCATCGCCGGCTGCTCTCCGGCTTCTCGTCGGGGGCGTCGATGGCAAGCTGTCAAATGCCCAAGCGGCTTAATAGACAAAGTGATGAACGGCGATCATTTCGAAAGCGCATGGACATCGCTGAGAACCGATATCTGGATGGAGTTTTATAGGATCACCATTGGATTTCCTCGGCTTCGAGCAGCCCCCCGGATCGTCCGTAGTGGACACTGAGGTATTGATGTTGAAGAGAAATTGATGGACGCATGCTTTTATCATGGGAGGAAATAAACAAAGCTGATAATCAGATAAAGAGCAAAGCAACACGTCCACATGCTGGAATCTGGGGGCTGGAATCTTTCCGGGCTCATTGCTGCCCCAGCACACACACATACACACACACTGAAAACATCCTCGGTCCCTGGCTCGGCGTTGTCGTTATGAGACCTTGAGGCGTAGCGGGGCCGTTTTTTTTATGAAGCCCCATTCTTCATTCCGTAGTCCAATCAGAACAGGCCGCTGAAATTTTTAAGGGCGCCGCTGAGCCGTGATGGAATGACAAGCGAATGATTGAAATGTTAGGATTCATAATTGGAAACATGGCTCTATCTTATGGGCTTCTCCCTCCACACACACACATACAGTATATACGCCTGGATGTTCTTGCTGCCTGGGCTACAGCGATGGTTTTTATGGTAATTGAGGCAGTTATACGAGGCGAGCTGTGGATGGCTCCCTACTACCTCTCTGCCTTGAGCAGTCGAGGTGTTATCTTTGGAGCGACAGAGCCTCCCAATTGTCAACTCAATAATACAAGAGCTCTCTTATCACGATTTATAGGTGACTGATTGCCAGGGCGATAGGTTTCAACAATGCAAAAAGACCATTGTTCCACTTGAGGGAGGAGATTAATACGGATTTTAAATAATACTCTTATTAGGGGTCCAAGCTTCAAGTTCTTGGATAGAGTCCTCAATTAGCACGATTATGGCCACCGATCGGGCAATACATTATGACCACCTGACTAATATTGTGTTGGTCTCCTTTTTGCTGCTAAATCAGTCCTGACCTGTCGAGCATTAACAGCATGAACTTCTTCAGCAGTTTGAGCTACAGGAGCTCATCTGTTGGATCAGACCACACAGACCAGCCTTCGCTCCACACCTGCATCAATGTGCCTTGACCGTCCATGACCTTGTTGCTGGGTCACCACTGTTCCTTCCTTGGAGCACTTTTGATAGAGTCTGACCTTTGCAGACTGGAAACACCCCATAAGAGCTGCAGTTTTGGAGATGCTCTGACCCAGACGTCTAGCCGTCCCAATTTGTCAAACTTGCTCAAATCCTTACGCTTGCCCATTTTTCTTGCTTCTAACACGTCAACTTAGAGGACAAAATGTTCACTTGCCTGCCTATTATAACACACAGGTGCCATGATGAAGAGATAATCAGTGGTATTCACTTCACTCGTCATGATGTTATGCCTGGTCGGGGTACAAAGTTGTGTCGCTATAGTTATTTCAGTTCAGACTCAAGACATAACCCTGTCTTTACAGTACAGTCCATGCTATGTCTTGGGTTTAAAACTCAAACACCAAGAGACAACGAGGTGTTAAAAGCAGCAGGCAGCAGCGTGGCCTCAGAGGGAAGTGCTTCAAACTGTGATTGGACCTGGCACTGGATGGGCGGAGGCTGGATCTGTAAAGTGTGTGCTATGCTTGAATGTTGGCTTGTCCCCTTGGCCATTTGATTACAGGGGAGATGGAGAGCATTCACCTCCTCTAGACACACTTCCCCATCAAACAGCGACAAATGAGATGGTGCTGCCCCTGCGAAGCGAGCCCACAATCCGTCAAAGTACAATGCAATTGAGGGCTGATGCAACGTCTACTTTCTCTCTCTCTCTCTCTCTCTCTCTCTCTCTCTCTCTCTCTGTTATATCCGCTCTCCATCTTCCCTCTTTTTCTAGGCTTTGTAAAGCAGGGACCTATAAAGCTAGTAGTGTGTGGCGAGGAGTGGCAACAATTGGAATTTACACAAAATTATCAATGCACCATTAATATAATTAGCATGGTGCTAATCAGCTGGCGTGACCTAATTTTTTGGAGGCTAATGTTGTTTGTAGCTTCACTACTAGTTAATCCTCAAACACCTTCGTTCCTGTCTCTCTCTCTCTCACACACACATACACACACACATTATGCCAGTGTAAGGTGTTGTTAGTATCTTAGTGGAGAGCCAACAACCTTGAAAGGAGATTTTATGACCTTCTTAAGGATTTTTTTAAATAATCTATTTGCTACTTACTGATCTGTATGCCTGTGATGCCTTGGTTAACACAAACACACATATGTACACAATCCTAACAATGCCAGCACACCTCCTACCATGGCTTGAGTGATACCAGAGACAGGCACATGACTGGTCATTCAGTGTGTGTATGCTGGAATGCATGTGTGTGTTTTAGTGTTAACCAACACTAAGACTCAGAAATTTTTCAGGTTGTGGAAACTCTGGTTCTGTCTCGTGTACCAAACTTTTCAGGAAAGTTTCCACAAATTAAAAAAGGTATATAAATATATTTTAGCAGCCAGCAGTGACATGGCTTTTTGTGGCAGGTAATAGTCTATCAGGATTTTGGAAATTGGTAATGGCGTAGGCTTTGGAACAGCAAGTACAGTGCTAGCAGGCAGTTGGGTGAAGGTACGCCGGCTCTCTGGCTAATGGAGGGTGATTCTATGAGAGGGGCGACGAGACAGCAAAAAGGGGGGTGGTGAGAAGAGTGTGCTTGTGCTAGGGGGTGGGCCACTTTGGTTAATATGAAGCAGGTCGAAGGATGATGGGGTTACGAGAGGTACACCTGCAGGCGCCTACAGGCCTGGCTGTGGGAGAAAAGTGGGTAATTACTCTCGTTCTGCGCCCCTGTGTGTTTGCTTAACCTTTTATGGCTTTTATTCCACTACACCGCTTTCTGCCTGATCACAATTGCACTTTATTTACGACTCAGTCTTCACGCGCTAGCCCTGTTTAGATTCCTGACCTTAAAGAAATATATCTTCTGTGATAATATTAAAAAGAATGAATGAAAGATGTTGGCGCAAATGAGCTTGGGCTTGGGCAGGCATTTCTGGTAATGTGCAAGTATTTGTGCCCAGGAAATGATTTTGCTTGGGCTCAGCAGAACGCATGGCAACCACACACACACACACGCACACACCATTGGAATGATTTAAAGGGTAAATGTCCTTCGCAACAGACAGGCGTTAATATTCATTTATAACAGTCTCGGGGTAATTACATCAATGAAGAAGGCAGGATGAACTGTGAAATCCAGATAAATAGCTTTGTATAATTTAACCACCACTGTGTAGTTCATCTTCTTTAGGTCTTTACTGTGTGTGTGTATGTCGGGGGTGCAGACTGATGGGGGTATGACCAGCTGAAATCACTATTCTAATTCTGCCTTTAAAGGAACCTTGACCTGTCAGTCAGCCTCTAGACTGTAGATGCCTTTTGAGCTTAATGGCACATGTACATTGTGTGTGTTTTAAGGGGAAGTGGAATCACAGTCAATAACACATTAGACTTTTAAACAGTAGGTTGTGAGTCAAAATCCCAGCACCAGCAAGCTGCCACTCCTGGGACCCTTAAGCAAGGCCCTTGACTGCTCAATGTAAGTCGCTTTAGATAAGGGTGTCTGCCAAATGGCAGAAATGGAAATGGAAGTGTGATATGGGTCATGATGCAGTTACTGTAGTTATTAGGACTTTCGTGTACGGTATAAAATTGCGTGTCTAGATTTACTGCACTGGATAAGCCCCCCACAAAAAAAATTATAAACAATCGTATACATTCCATTAAAGCAAGAGTTATCTGTTTACAGTAAAAGTAGAACATGAGAAAATAGATATTGTGCGTCAGACGCTGAATTATCAGAGGGCCTATAGCTGATAGATGAATGCCCTGTAACCAATTTAACACGTTACGATACTATTTTCGGATGAGAAATTAGCAGGTGCCCAATGATGTGCCTTATGGAGAAGCAACTCCAAATAGAAATGCATTTATTACACTTGGTTGTTCAATGCTCGTGACCTATTTAACTACAAATTGGTAGGGTTTGGTTTGCATGCATATGAGGGAAAATGTAACATAAAAATGCAGAGTAGGCACAGAGTAGATTAATATTGCTAATAATGTAATATGTGCCACTGTGTTGATTATTTGAAATATATACATATTGTAATCACTTATGGTCAATATCTAATACTAAGTCCCGTATATGCTTTGTCTTAACTGCAGGAATGCTGTGCCTCTGTGCCGCATGTTTGCCTGCCAGCCCCTGCCATTCCCAGATTGCTATTATCTAGCCTCTCAAAACCAGCAGGTCCGCACTGAGCCAAATTTAGCCTGCACAGCCCTCCACCCCCCCAGGGCCTCTGCTAGAGCAGCTTGCCACTCCAACTTCCTCCTTTGCCTTTCACATCTGCCATCTTTTCCTCAGTCACTGTGGTCCATACAAAGATTGATGAGGTGTGTGATGATATCATGTGCATAAAGAGATCGTGTGTGTATGTGCACGTGTGAGATTATTTGCGCGGATATCGCAACGGTTTTGCGGGAAGATAAGTCGAACAGAAGGCAAGCACTTTTTGGGCTCCACCACGCAGCAGAAGGCTGCAATCAGGTCATGTAGTGGTCGTCAGTGACTATCTGGACGCAGAGGAATAGGGACAAGGCTTCGGGCGCCAGCTGTTTACACGGGCTGCCCACTGCCAAAAGCACCACCGCGCCCCCCTTGCAACCAAATCAGCCCATCCAGCTGGAAAAGTGCAGTCTGTGGGACCCAGCGTGGGCCCCCACTATGCAAAGAGTTGGCGTCTGTAGGCAGCAGTGCAGAACTGGACATGTAGGAGAGCCTTGTCTGGCTGGTACCTTCATGCCCAAGTGAAGCCCAGTAAGAAAATTGCTCACAAATTACCAAAACAAAACAGAAGAAGGTGACTAGCTTAGGCAAATCAGGCAGGGTGAACCTGGATTGTGCAAAGCATGAGGTACGACACAGGTCACGTCTTGTTTGCTGACGTTGCGTATGTACCGTTGCATTGTAATGACAGGCAGGCAACCAAGCAACTACACCTGTCCAACACTGATACTTATACACAATAGATGTGCAAGGGTTAAATATTGGCATCTCATAAACATGCCCATTTTTCAGGGAGGAGAAGAAAGGCAACGTCTGCAAGGAGGGGTTTTTTTTATGCATTCACCACACTGCATGCATTTACTGTGGTCTGCTGAGACCATTGGAAGTAGGATATCTCCTTGCTATGTCTATGACCCTATGGAACACAATCAATGAACCAAACGATTTTGAGTGGTTTTTAGGAAATTATGCCTTTCTATTAGATGTTCAAGCTTTAAGAAGACATTGGTATTGCAATGGTAAATGCAAGACACTTTTCTATATCTTCTGGTGACACTTGCCACCTGTTGAGAAACTGCATGTGGATGGGGCAGATATTGCTTTTCTACCATATGCACAAAGGAAGGTGGCAGCTTAATGGTTAAAACATTGGACTGGTAAATGAGTCAGAAAAAAAAAAAAAGCACACCACCCTGCCTCTTTTTGGGCCCTAAACAATGCCCTTAACTCCATATCTCCTCAGTTGTATGATTGAGATTAATGTAATATGCTTTAGTTTAGGGATGAGGGCGTCTACCACAAATGAAAATGTAAGATATAAGATTTGCAACAGTACATTCTGTTCTGTATGCATGACACTGTATGAACAGCGAATGAAAAAAAGATGCAGATTATTGGCTTTGTGTGTCTCAAAGGAAGTGCATTCTAACCTTTGGCCTTCTCAACTGCCAACTGTCTCATTGGAACATACTTGGCAGGTGAACAGGAACTTGCGGCACAAAATGCATCAAAGAAAGGGTTTAAATTAAGAAAAAGTGAAGAAGATCTGCTTTCCTAGATCTTTAAAATGCAAAAGGCTAATTTTTCTATCAAGAAAATCGATAGCAAAAAGACATCATCTGTGATTTCACCAAATACTTCAATTTCAGTTTGAGGATCAGGTTAAAGCATAAACAGTATGAAGTATACATAGTATGTGTACAGCGGGTATGCTGTGATGTATGAGGGATGCTGTGTAGCCACGGGTCTATAGATTGGGTAATTTGCATTTGCGGTCTTCAAAAAAAAAAACCCAAAAAAACAAGCTCTATTTTGGGAGCTTAACGAGAAGCGAGAAATTGTGGAATCGAAAAGATAACAAAATGATGGGGAAAAAAAGCTAAACAAAACAGTAGAAATGTAGTCATAAGAAGAATACAAGGAATAAAAGTAGGACAAACTAGAGCAAGGAAGAGGGGGTGTGTGAGAGACAGAGAGAGGGCGAAAGAAAGGAAAAGAGATAGAATGACTGCATAATGATATCATTCCCCAGAGAGCCCTCTTTAAGACAGACACTCTCTATTTTGGGGAAGCAGAGGTGGGGAAGTGTGCTGGGTGGATGGTGGTCTCACACGGGTCCTCTCTTCAGGCTCTAAATGAATTGAATAGCGGCATTGCATAATCTAGCAAGCATTGCTGCTGACAGCACAATGATTTATGCCCCCATCAGAGGAAGAGAAAAGCACGAGAGCGGTAGACAGTCAGCGGTGGAAGGAAAACAGTGTAGGAGCATAAGTGAGAGTACGAGACAGCGAGATACAGCAAGAGACAGTGTGGGAACACAAAAACGAAAGAAGAAGAGGGTGAAGGTGAGACAGAGGCACTCTGTGGGACTCGTGATGAGACAGGTTTGTCTCTCTGTCCCTCACACGCCCCTCCCTGACACAAAACTCTCCCTCCAAGAGACACCTGGGATGACTTAAGTGTGACAGCTTAAGTCATCGCCATTAGATCTAAACACTTTGTACCACAGAGATGTGGAGAGTAATAAAGGTTTCAGGCAAACGAATCTAAATAGATCTTAATCCTGACCCTTTTGACTGAGCTGTCTTATTTTCTGGCACCTAGCAAGGCCCAAATTGTTGACAAAGCCTTGTCAAGCAATTTCAAGTAATAGATCTGAAAAATAAACTAATCTAAAGTGAGATTAGACTTTCATCTGGTTTCTCTGTGTGAACACTTAAAGGCGTTGCCTGAACAGAGAGGGTAGAAATACTAATTGGACATGAAAAGACCGCCATTCCAAAGATCTTCTATGAGAAGTAGGAGTACATTTTGTCACAATATGTTGCATGCATTATGTGGACAATTCATATGTGGGTACCGGTCAATCAGTCAAGTTCGAAGCACAAACTTACACTTACAATTTGCCATAGTATTCTGCAAAATTATCAATTGGTCTTCACTAGAATTAAAGGTCCAGGGTGTGCAGGAGAGTCTGCAAGGGGAACTCCACTGAACACCTTTGGAGGAAATTAGAACTTACCCAACATCAATGTCTATCCTCATTAATAGCCACAGCTCTGGGGTGGGTTGTTGTTGAACAGGCAAATCCACCACAACCACATTCTAGAATCTAACAGAAAAAGCATAGTGGAACTACATTTGAAATTTGGGCATACAGCATATATTCATTCAGTGAGTCAAAGTGGAATCAAAACCAAACCTGTTGGCATTGCCCTCAATGTGGGAATGCAAGCCAGAATGGGACACTTATCCCTTAATTGGGCAATGTTCAAACCAAACATTTTTTACATCTATTCACGGCTCAGGGCGATTAAGTCTTTAGCTTGTTTTTGGACAGTCGGAGGAAACCAGTTAACCCAAGAAAATACCCATGAGACACGTTTATTTCTACAACTTAACAGCACAACCACAACAAATGCACCTCTAAAAGAAAGCCTGACCCATGAGGTGTTAACAAGTGGCAGATCAAATGGAGGAATGATGCATTAAAAAAGCAGATGACCAGCTGAAACTGTAATAAATAATCTAAGGACTATAGTGTCCCAGTATGTGATAATGTCTCTTTCTCTCTCTCTCACACAGGCTGTGTGTACACAGCCATAGCCTCATTCATATATAAAGCCCGGTCTGACTGCTTTGCTTCCTCGGCAGCCCGCCTCCCCAGAGAGAAGGTCTAGAAGAAAGAACCGGTGCTGTCAGACTCCCAAACCGAGGCGTTCATTAGGACAGCGACTTGCTACAACATGGTCAAATAATTGGATGAGTCTCTAATTGCCTTCTGCAGGAATTAGGTGTTACATATTCGGCAAGGTGCATCCCATCACTGCCAGGCTGAGACTCATCCGCTTTTTCTTTCCCTGCTGGGAATGGAAAGGTGTGTTTGCATGCAACAGTGAGAGCGAGCGAGAGAACGAGAGAGCAAAAAAAAAAAAAAAAGATAGCAAGAGACGAGGGAGGTAATGTCGGTTCTATATCATGAAGAATGTAGTGTTTTCCCAAGAGGGGAGTGATAAATGAACGCAAGTTAGCGGCTTTTGAGAAATGCCTAGGAAATTCCAGGCAAGTGTGCGGTAGTAGTGGTGGTGGTACCGTGTTCGCAGTTTAAGAAGTGTAGTTGCAGGCAAGGCGCATTATTCAGAAAGCGAGCGATGTAAAGGAAGAGCGAGAGAAAAAGGGATAGATTAAGCTTTCTTTGGTGGAACACATCCATCTGTAGGTGCAGACATGAAGGATGCATCATAAGCATCGGCTTTCCTATTCTAGAGGGAGAGTCGGCCCTTCAGCTGTACCCCCCTGGGGATCCCGCTACGCTTGTGCGCAGTCATAAATGTTTTTTTTTTTTGCTCGCATGCTGTGCGTGTTAGTCTTTTGTCACTGTTGCTGCCTGTGTTCTCTGTTTGAAAGAGTAAGATATTTCGAGCTTGTCGGGGCGACAACCTCTCTAAGCGCTTGCCGTTCCGCTCTATAGCTGTCCACTGCGGCTCGCTCATTAGCATCATGGCTTAGCACTAGCATATAGCAGGGAGGCGACAGTTCTTTCCAAGTCTCTCAGGCATGTCTCGGCTTCTCGGTGTGCCCGTGGATGTAATTTTACAGCTGGGTGGCTGGAGGTAGCTGCACAGCAGGTGGCTAGCCCCCCCAGGGTCAGACTGAGAGGTAGTCAGGCAGCAATTCCTGTCAAGGTAGAAAGTAGGGCTGTGTATAGGTTGATGTCTAGTTGTGTAAATGCTTGTCTGCAAACGAATGTGTGTTGTTTCTTCGGTTAGCCAAAATACTGCGTGAGGGATTCCTATGTGAGCAGTCCTGTTTGATCTGGATTAATGGTCCTCCCCCCATCTTTACATCTTCCCCTGGGAGTGGCAGAGCTCATTTCAGACTCATCTCTCCCCTACGGCAGGCTTTCCATTTATTCCTTCATCTCTACAACCACAATGAGACACGTCGAGTCACCACAGGTAGCCACCCATAATTAGCGACTTCTGAGATGACATCTACCCTTTACACTACCGTCAAAGCAAACATGCCATTTTTTGTATATCTGTTAACTCTAAAGTCCAAACAAACATAAAGTGACTAAAAAAACAGGCGTTCCAGACTAGAACAGATATTTACCCAAACATCTGTGAGGGCGAATTGTCTTTTTTTCTCTCATGAAAACTTATTTTTTCTAAAACAATGAATCAATTGCACAAATGACCCGTATTCGTGTGTAAGGAGAGACCTCAGTATTAAATTCAAGCACTTTTAAACAAATGGCTGTGCCATCACGTGCCATTTTTGATATATGTGCATATAGGCGGCTAGGAGCGCGAACAAAAGGCGGCTATTTGTCTGCGAGCTCATGGGGGAAGGTGCCATATCAAACATGCAGCTACATCCTTCAGAACCTTCTAAAAAACGGGCCCCTACGTATCAATTACCTACCTGTCACCAGCACCAGTCGCGTAGGCAAATCGGCCTGCACAAGGCAACAGTAGCGCTGAATGAGATTTGTTTAGGCTGCGTGTGCGTGTTCGTGTGTGTGTTCGTGTGTGTGAGTGTGGATGTGAAAGAGCAACATTTCGACACGTATAACATTGACAAAGGAGCATGCATTTCCAACCACCATTCAAATGATGTGTACAGAGACAAATGTGTATCGGAATGCGCACATGTGCACACAGATGCCCACATCCTGCGGAATGGACCCATGGGCTGTGTATGTGTGTAAGTGTTGGTGTTTTTGTGGGTGTGTGTGTGTGGGGGCCTGCTGTTACTCTCCAACTGTGTTGTTTTGGTATAATGCGAGCTGACCGCTAAGGTCTATGTGGGAAAAGCTTGCTGCAGGCCTGCATGTGTGTCTGTGTCCCTTTGCATAAGTTGCAGTCCACCTGATCAGGACTTAAACAGAGTGGATGTTCTTACCCCTGCCCCCCACCCCCCATCAGACACACACACACACACACACACACACACACACACACACACACACACACATACACACACACATACACACACAGTGCTTTCGCTTTCTCACTTTTGCATGCCCGTGGCCCCACAATGAGACTATGAGTCCTGTCAACACCTTTACACACCTGAAAAAAGTCCTGCATTGTGAGTGACAGAAGCATAACCTTCCACTCATGGTTTTTCATCATCTTCTTTCAGCCCACAGTCCATTAGGAGCACGAGGCACAAGAGAGAATCTCATGCTGTAGCGGAGAGCGATATCTAGACTCTTCTTTTTGTTACACTGATAAATGGAGCGTTGCGGCACGAGGTATCAGCGGAGAGTTTTTTAGCACGAAGGTGATAGACTTTGCAACGTCAGAGCGTGTGCGTTTTTCAGGCAAAGCCCTAGCCGGCGTTTCCACAGGAGAGCAACTAGCTCCAAATAACTGCTTGTCTGCTCAGTAGAGCTCTAAAGAACATGCCTCGGAGGCTGGCTCGCTAAATAAGACGCATGCTTGTTAGTGGGCTGAAGGGGGGCCAAGGCCAAAGCTAGCGTCTGGCTGACAAGGTGGGCCTGAAGGGCATAATGCTGCGAGGTGTTTCACTTTCAACCTTGACTCCCAAACCTGCTCCACTTCTCTTATTTTTTTTGTTCCTCTCTCAAGGGTCTGAAAGGGTAACTCCTGTATCTCATATTAACAACAAACCCTGGACCCCCCTAAAGCTGTCTGTCTGTCTGTTTCTTTCTTTCTTTTTTTTTTTTCTTTCACAAAAATTATTTCCTACCTTTCCACAGTCCTTCCTTTCTTCTTTCCTTTGTTTGTTTTGTAGTCTGTCCGTGCGTTCATATGTTTGTTTGATCAATCGTTTTTTCCTTCCTTCTTTCCTTTCTTTCCTTCCTTCCTTCCTTTCTTCCTTCCTTTCTTCCTTCCCTCCTTCCTTCCTTCGAATCTATTCTCTCTTTCTTTCCTTTTTTCTTTCTTATTTCCTACCTTCCTTCATTTTTCCTTTTTTTGTTTATTCGTTGGTTTGTGTGTTTCTTCCTTCCTTTCTTTCTTCCTTTCTTCTTCCCCCTTCCCTTCCTTCCTTCCTTCTGCCTTTTCTTTCTTTCAAGCTGCCGTCATGATGCTGCGAGGTGTGTCACTTCCAAACCTTGACTCTCAGACCTTCTCTTCTTCTTTTTTTTTGTTCCATCACTCATTTACAAGAACAATTTTATTTCCTTTCTAATTGCTTGCCGTTAATTTTTTTCACCTTCTTTAAAAAAAAAGTCTCTCACCTTCCCGCATCATCCCGACAGTCAGACACTTCATGAAGCGGCAAGCCTGGCAGGACTTCCGCCTGCGCTTGGTGATCTCGCACTCGTTGGTGGCCGGACAGCTGTACTCAATGTTGCCTATAAGCAGAAATAGAAAAAGAAGAGAACAAAAGAAAGAGAGCATGAATGAAAATCCTGCCGTCTTGGAACAGCTAGCATCCATCATCCGGCTAATCTAGCTCATCCAGGTCTTCATGGATTATATCAGACTGATAAAGGATCCTCATGAATATTATGGTAGCGATAGGAACATCGCAACACTTCCCAACATTGTAAATTAATTCTACAGAGAAACATTATAGGTTCCAAAGACGCTGAATATTTCCATATCCCTCATTGTCGATTGTGTGATATAGAGGATTATCGACAGCTAAAACACATATTGATCGGTTTGCAGCACAGCTTTACTCAAGCTTCATGTTCTTTTGAAATAATAAAATATCGAATAATAATAATAATACCAGGTTGGTGTTTTTTGCCGTCTGGGACAATTTCTGAACAATAGAATTCCCAATATATTACAGCATATATTGTATGAATATTACATTATTATTATTACAGTCTCCAGCACACCCAGATACACACACACATTCTCAACCTCACACGTAATTAACATGTGTCCCGCCTGGGACCTTCCCACTGATGAAATATTTCAGAGTTAATCAGACTCTGTAAACACTGATTTGTATTGACTTCTCTTCTGTGAACCGATGTTTCCTCATTAAAAAGCACATTAGCGGCGAGCGAGAGCAGCGAGCGCTCAAGACTGCTAATTTAACAGGAAACAGTATTTAAAGTATGCGTGTCCATTAGACTATGGTCCAATACTCATTAGTCAGGTAATCACCAGGTCCCATTAGGAACTTCAGATTTAGCCCACGATGAAACGTACATGTGGTTGCATATGTGTGTGTGTGTGGATGAAGGGGTCATAGTGTACATTTCAGAAACTGAGTTGTACAATAATGTTGTTTGGTAAAGGAATTTTGTTTATTTGTTGTCAAATAGTGATAGGGATTCTTTTTTTAGTTTATTTTGTTCCTTTAGTACTTTAATCAGAGGACCAGAGGACTTATGAGATAAACTAGTCAATTCTGTTTCCTGTGCACTGCATAGTGTATATAGGAGTCACATAATAAAAGAACGAATGACTCAGACTAAAAGAGGCAAAAACTATGTAAACTACTCAATTCTGTTTCCTGTACATAACCTACAGAGATTTTTGTCAAATTAAAGGCTCGTTCAGTATAAACGAATAGTGAACGACCCATTTTGCATTGTCGACCTGGAGTATCGGAAATGAGCTGTGTCCTTGATATCAGTATTGTCATAAGCCAATGTGTATGTGTCTGTTTTGGGCCCTTTCCAGAGAGCCAAGAGCTGCTAAAACGCAACAACACGGTTTGCTAGTGGCAGTCCATTAGCACGACATCCACTGTGTCCACTGTCGATCATTCAAGCTGGGTGGAGAGGTTTCAACTTTGTTAGCATCCCGTCCTGCTCGTAGCACTCGGTGCACTCGCTGCACTTGCCGCATTCCCATCATTTATCAATTTAGGCAAGAAAAATGCCAATCGAGTTTGTCGCTGTCCAAACAGTGTCCCTAGAGTGACCATATGCCAGTGTTTCTCCCATGGCTGTGTACGAGGATAGAATTGAGAAAGAAGTCTTCATGAGTACAAAGGCCAACACTTGTCACAGCTTTCTCTGTCTCTCTCTCTCTCTTTCTCTCTCTCTCTCTCTCTTTCTCTCTCTCAGCCTTGAGTGGCTCATTTGGGAAGTGATAGATACAGGTTGTCAGCTGGCATTGGAGAGGTGCCACCTTTACACCAGCTGCCAGAGGCGCAGAGTGGTCACAGTGGCCATGCCATCACTCCATCGCCACCCATCAACCCCCAGCCTACTTTTGGACCACTCACCCCTCTCATCCCCACTAACACCACCACCACCACCACCACCTCCAAATCCTCCACCCTCTCTAAAAAACCAGCCAGCCTGGAAGTCAATAAACACCCAGCTGGATGAAGCGGGTCTGGAGTGTTTCATTGGCTAATGGGATGAAACATACCAATATGTCAAATTCCCAGCATCAGAGGGTCTGGCTCATATTTGGGCCAAGCACAATATCTGCCCCAAGTGCTCATCCACTTATGTTTTCCAATGGACTGATGGATCGCTGCTTGTGGTGCTAAGATGCCTCACTATACCATAAAAACTCGCCTTCTTCTCATGTGACTGTATCTTCTTCAAATAGATGACTCCCCTTTTCCCTATACAACCTTTGCCCCAAACTTTATTTAGGCTAAGACCCAGTTAAAAAAGAACAAAAGGCAGAGAAAAGATTAAATGAAAACCCACCTTGAATGGTTCTCTTGAAGAAGGCCTTGCAGGCTTCGCACGAGGCGACCCCATAGTGGTACCCTGATGCGATGTCACCGCACACCAGGCACAGGCGCTTGGGCATGGAGTTGAGCATGTATTCGCACTTGATCTGTGAATCTTCACCGATGGTGCTCGAGCAGTCTTCGTAACGCTTGGCGCCGGTGCCATTGGGCCCCAGCGTGCCTCCCGGGCCATACAGCGTGGGCGAGTCCAAACCGTTCTGGTGGCCGTTCATTGCAGAACTGTAGCTACCGCTGGCATCTGAGGAGCCTCCGGGGCTGTGGTGGTTGACGCTGTCGGTCAGCGAGGCTGGGCTAGAGGGTTCCGTCTTGATGTACGATGGGCAGTTCGACTCAATGTGGCGGTCCTTGCTGGACATTCTGCAAAGCAGCCTGCCCAAGACAAGAAATAAAAAATACAAAACAAAAGTACAAGATGAAAGCAAAGCATTTGTATGAAAAAAGCCTTTTTTCCAGCTGCAGTGGTCTAAGAGCCACTAAGTCTTGACTTATTTTTTTTATCAGAGTAGTCATGATAAACTAGTCTGGACCATAAAAGCTTTGGACTGCTAGTTTATCTACCAGCCAGTTGAATTTTTGGAATTTTTGACAAACAAAAATGTATGTCAAAAACATGTATAGTGTACATTAGTCTACAAGTCTATATAGACTTATAGATATAATATAATATAATATAGATTTCTCTTTCTTTCTTTCGTTTCTTTCTTTCTTTCTCCTTCCTTCCTTCCTTTATTCATTGTTTCCTATCTATGTATTCTTCCTTTCAATGTATTCTTCCTTTCTATATTTCAGTATACTTCCTATCTATCTATCTATCTATCTATCTATCTATCTATCTATCTATCTATCTATCTATCTATCTATCTATCTATCCTTTCTTTCTTTCTTTTTCCTTTCTTTCTTTTCTATACACAAAGTGTACTAGTGATAGTCATAGTGACATCACATGCAATTCTACACACTGTTAAATGATACAACAGATAAAAAGAAATCATGTCATTAAATAAAGATGCTGGATTTCAGTGATCAAAATGCAGCATGACAGATCATCGGCCTCTGCAGGATAAAAAAAAGAGAGAAAGCGTGCAGCAGTGTGGAGATGGAGAGCGACGCTGCCTGGAGCCTGGAGCCTCCATCACTCATCCCGCAAGTCAATATCAACTTGTTCTACATGAATGTGATCAGTGTGGAGGGCAACTGCAGCTTCATCATCCTCACTACTCTCTCTCTATCTCTTTCTTTCACACACACACACACACACACACACACACACACACACACAAACACACACACACACACACACACGAACAAATATGCAATGAATGGTACATCTACTCTTCCTATTTTTCTTTCTTTTTCCTTCTCTCTCACTTCACACACACACACACACAGACACAGACACATAAAAGACAAGGACCCTTGAAAGCCAACAAAAGAGAAAGCCCTTCCATATTACCACCGCTCAATACTGCCAAAGCCATTTAGCCGAGGTTCCGTCTGTCTCCCTACCCCCTCACACACACACACACACACACACACACACACACACACACACACACACACACACACACACACACATATACACACACATGTCCTGTCCTGCGAGACAGGTTTCTTAATGAATGCTGTAATTAATAGATATATCTGTTCTGTCTTTAAGGAGGCTGTAAGGCTTGGAAAAGTGGATTAGCAATCCCCCTCTGACAACGATCCAACACACACACACACACACACACACACACACACACACACACACACACACACAGACACATAGTACGAGGAGTAGGGAGCAAGAACAGTCAGACGGGCAATTTTATCAATGGCTCAGGATTAAACACAACTATATAAACAACAAATGGCAACACATATGCACACACACACACACACACACACACACACACACACACACACACACACACACAACTACACTCAAATACACACTTACACAATTTCTGCATGTGCTTTAACCAGACACAGGCAAAGTGACAGAGGTGTTACAAGAGAGAGAGAATTTCTTTCTTTCTTTCTTTCTTTCTTTCTTTCTTTCTTTCTTTCTTTCTTTCTTTCTATCTATCTATCTATCTATCTTCTATCTATGTATCTTTTTCTTTCTTTCTTTCTTTCTTTCTTTCTTTCTTTCTTTCTTTCTTTCTTTCTACACAACCATGTGTTTATTTTTACCAACTTTAAGTGCTTTAACCAGACACAACAGCAAAGAGACCGAGATGTTACAAGGGGAGGGGGATGGAGAGAGAGAGAGAGAGAGAGAGAGAGAGAGAGAGAGAGAAAGAGAAAGAGAAGGGGAAAGTTTACGTGAATAAGGCGGAGGAGTGAATTTTTAACACAGGAGACGGAGGAGGACAAATAAAGCATGCAGGACCACACAAAGGTCTTTTTAATGAAGGAAGCCCACTTCTAAATGAGGGTTTAAAAAAAGCCAGTTGGCTTGTAAAACACAGCTTCTTCTCAGATCTATAAAGTGGCAGGAGAGTGAGAGACGGATAGAAGAATTGAAACCGGGAGAGAGGAAGAGAAGTAAGGAGGATTAATATCAATAAAGCTGTTATTAAGCACTGATGAGGAAAAAAGACTGAAAAAAATGAATGAACATAAGGACTTTGATAAAAATGTAAAAAAAAATGCTGTGGGTCAAAATAAATAAAACGAAGCAGCCAAAGCAGCGTCTCATTTGTCGCTCGTCTCATTTGACCCTCAATGTGTTTTTCTGCGACTTAATGCAAACAAATGGAAATTAGCAGGTAAATGAACAGGCGTGAGCTAGCGTGAATGTAATAGGATGCTGAAGGCCTAAAGGACAAACGATAAGCCGTGAAGTACAAAACAGCGACACTGTATGCAGGAAAGTTTCCTGATGGAACGTCTGAGCCACAATTACTGCTGACGCGAGCGCGGCTACTCAGGTGCGCCACCGCCAGGAAAATAAAGAAATAAATACATATGCGCTCAATTAGGGAGGAAAGAAGCTCCTCTTGGGTTACGTTCACACCATTGGGCATTATTAACAGTTTTCTGGATGAACATGTGCTTTCTTTCTTTCTTTCTTTCTTTCTTTCTTTCTTTCTTTCTTTCTTTCTTTTAAACTATGATTTATACACACGTCAGAGCAACACCAGATGCATACTTTTCTTTCTATCTATCTATCTATCTATCTATCTATCTATCTATCTATCTATCTATCTATCTATCTATCTATCTATCATTTATTTCCTTCCTTCTGCCCTTCCTTCCAAAGTCTTTAGCATTTTAGCTATATATCAAAAATGTTAGATTTCTTACTTTCTTTCCTTCTTTCTTTCTTTCTTTCTTTCTTCCTTTTTTTTTTCTTAATTTCTTTTTTTCTTTTTTTGGATTCTTTCTTTTCTATCTATCTATCTATTCATCTTTCCTTCCTTCCTTCCTTCCTTCCTTCCTTCCTTCCATCTGCCCTGCCTTCCAAGTCTTTTGCATTATAGCTATATATATATATATAAAAATCTATCTAGATTCTCCCTACTTTTCTTCCTTCCTTCCTTCCTTTCCTTCCTTCCTTTCCTTCCTTCCTTCCTTCCTTCCTTCCTTCCTTCCTTCCTTCCTTCCTTCTGCCCTTCCTTCCAAAGTCTTTTGCATTATAGATTTTTTTTCTTTTTTTCTTTCTTCTTTCTTTCTTTGGATTTTTTTCTATCTATTCTTTGTTTCTTCATTACTTTCTTCTGCTCTTCCTTCCAAAGTCTTTTGCATTATAGCTAAATATAATTTTCTTTCTTTCTTTCTTTCTTTCTTTCTTTCTTTCTTTCTTTCTTTCTTTACTCCTACAGACAGTTCTAAAAGCAATATAAGGACACACTCATCAATCGCATACAACTCATTGCATCATCTAGCATCATGTAACATGGAGAATAAGGAGCACATTAAAAAAAAAAAGAAAAAGGGATGATTTGTCATCTCTCCTGCTGTTTACCGCAACAGGGACAAACTGGTTCAGGTGGCAGAGAAAAGGTGCTGCAGGAAATATGAAAATATATAGAAAAAAAAAAAGAAAGAAAGAAATATGGGAACTCAGGCACAAGTCTCTTGACAGGTGACAGGTTTTCAACTTCACCCAAAAGTTTGCTCTTTGTGTCTGACCATTCCTCTTTTCCTCTTTCTCTCTTTCTTTTTCTGAGTCTCTCGTTTCCGCTCTTTGAAATTCTATGACTCCATTAATCTGACCCCGGCGATATTCAACAACTCTCTATAAATTCAATTGTCACATGACGGATTTTTATTCGAGGGTCCGGCGCACAGAATAGAAAATTAGAGGCAGTAAAATTCACATTAGCTGCGAGAGAAATGGAATTGTAAAGCTCATATTTTAGAAGAAAAGAAAAGCCCTTTCTGCCACAGAACAGACCATTCGAGAGGTAATGATTTTATCTGTTTTCCAGCGACGCCTGGCGCCGGCTTCCATTCCGCAGCGTGCCATTAACAAAAGACGAATTTTTTTTTTCCAACAGGGAAAAAGCACTACAATTTCATTTAAGCCTATGAATGGAGATAATGATCATCAAGTACGAGGGCATTAAAAAAAAAAAAATAATAATCTTAATAATATTTTATTAAATAATAATAATTATTAGCATAATACTATAAAAATACAATAAAAAAAAAACAACAGAATAGTGATCACTTTTCCTGCAGAATCAAATCTAATCAAATATTTACCCTCTCTTTTTTTTCCTAAAGGGTAAATCTCTGAGGGACCAACGAGATGATTGTTTTTCTTTCGCTCCCTGTAGCTCTTTCTCTCTCTCTATCTATCCATCTGTCTCTCCCCCGTTTTTCTCTCTGTGAGACGAGGCATCGGAAATCAACAGGAAAACAATTTTGGAAAACACGAGCCACTTGGCAAGGACAAGTGTCATTAGATTGTTTGACTGATTCAGTGCTTTGACAACTGCAGAGTGCAAACGTGCAATCATTGCATTAAGGTGCAGCATTTTTCTCTCTCTCTCTACCTCTCTCTTTCTCTCTCTACCTCTCTTTCTCTCTTTTTCTTTCTCTTACTCTCTTTAACTTTATCCTTTGCTGCCTTATTTCTTTCTCCATTAAAATCGAGGTTGTCTGATTATACAGACGCAAAATTCAAACTCTTTCTTCCTGCCTTCCTTCTTTTCTATCTATCTATCTATCCATCTATCTATCTATCTATCTATCTATCTATCTATGTTCCTTTTTCTTTCCTCCTGTTGTCTTGTCTTCTTTCTTTCCTTCCTTCCTTCATTCCTTCTTTCCTATTCAAGTCTTTTGCATTATAGATATATACGGGAAAAAAAATTATTTCTTTCTTTCTTTCTTTCTTTCTTTCTTTCTTTCTTTCTTTCTTTCTTTCTTTCTTTCTTTCTTGTCTTTTGCATTATAGCTAAAAATGGATTTTTCTTCTTGTGCAGTCTATTAAAACATTCTTTCTTTTTTCTTTCTTTTTTCTTTCTTTCTTTCTTTCTTTTTTCCTTCTTTCCTTCTTTCTTTCTTTCTTTCTTTCTTTCTTTCTTTCTTTCTTTCTTTCTTTCTTTCTTTTTATTTTTCCCTTCCTTCCTTCCTTTCTTGGATTTTTTTTCTTTTGCAGTCTACTAAAACATTCTTTCTTTCTTTCTTTCTTTCTTTCTTTCTTTCTTCCTTCCTTCCTTGTCGTTTGCATTATATCTATATTTAGAAACTATAAAATGTACAACAGTTTGAACATTTATATAAGGACACACTCACTTATTAAACACATACATCTAGCAACATGGAGATTAGGTGTCTGATTTCTTTAGCATTGGGAATACACACACACACACACACACACACACACACACACACACACACACACACACAGAGACATGCATGAAAAAGCGGTATGCTGTTTTTTTGGTTATGAGCGTTGTAAGGAGATCGATTGTTATTACATTACAGGACTGGAAGAAGGAGTCGTGCACTTCATTGTTGATGTCTGGCTGCAAAATAACACCTCCTACTACACACAATCAATGCTGCAACGCCAAAAGCACCGGGACGGCCCGTAAAACCGCCTGCCACAGACAAGAGACGTGAAATGATCCGAAATCTGAAAAAAGATTGAGCTAAAAACTAGTTTGTGTGTGTGTGTGTGTGTGTGTGTGTGTGTGTGTGTGTGTGTGTGTGAAATTTTCCTAAATGTGCAAATTCATTAAATATGGGTTACATACATAATACCGTATTTACATTCATACACACTCTCATACACACACATTCATACAAACTCTTACACACTCTCATACACACACATTCATACAAACTCTTACACACTCTCATACACACACATTCATACAAACTCTTACCCACTCTCATATACACACATTCATACACACTTTCACACACTCTTGTACACACACACACATTCATACAAACTCTTACACACTCTCATATACACACACATTCATACACACTCTCACACACTCTTGTATACACACACATTCATACAAACTCTTACACACTCTCATATACACACACATTCATACACACTTTCACACACTCTTGTACACACACACACATTCATACACACTCTCACACACTCTCATATACACACACATTCATACACACTTTCACACACTCTTGTATACACACACATTCATACAAACTCTTACACACTCTCATATACACACACACACATTCATACACACTTTCACACACTCTTGTACACACACACATTCATACACACTCTCACACACTCTCATATACACACATTCATGCACACTTTCACACACTCTTGTATACACACACATTCATACAAACTCTTACACACTCTCATATACACACACACATTCATACACACTTTCACACACTCTTGTACACACACACATTCATACACACTCTCACACACTCTCATATACACACACATTCATACAAACTCTCGCACACTCTCATATACACACACATTCATACACACTCTCATATACACACACATTCATACACACTCTCGTACACTCTCATATACACACACATTTATACACACTCACACACTCTCATATACACACACATTTATACACACTCTCATACACACACAGACGTTCATACACACTCTCATATACACACACATTCATACACACTCTTGTACACTCTCATATATATATACACACACACACACACACACACACACATTCATACACACTTTCATATTCACACATTCACACTTTAGCACACTCTCATATACACACATTCATACACACTTTAGCACACGCTCATACATACACCCATTTATATACACTCTCACACACTCTTATATACACACACATTCATACACACTCTCGCACACTCTTATATACACACATTTATACACACTCTCGTACTCGCACTCACTCATATAAACACACTTTTATGCCCACACTAATGCACACTTATACAGACACTCATACACACACTCTTATACACATGCACACATTTATAAACACTTATGCACACCCTCATGCACACTCATACACACACTCGACACACACACCTTTCTGCACTTCCCCATACACAGTCTCATTCACACACATTCTCCTAAACATACTTATACACACACTCATACACACACAGGCACTTGTACACCTTTCTGCACTGCCTCATACACATTCTCATAAACCTACTCATACATACACACACTCCTGTACACACACATATATACACCTACTCATACACACTCTTAAACTCTCACACTCTCATATGCACACACTCTCGAACACACACACACTCTCATAGTCGTAAGCATACCCATACATATACACTTTACTTCCCACATTCACACAACACACACATACACACTCACATACTCACACTCTCTCCCTCGTACACACACACACACATACACACACACACACACACACACACACACACACACACACACATCCACACCTTTCTGTACTCACTCATACACAGTCACATACACAAAATACTCATACACACACTCTCCTTCATATATATATATATACAAACATACTCACACACTCATACACACACTCTTGGACATTGAGCCTCATAATCAACTACTATATTCAATATTATATATATACAGTATATATGTTTAAAAAAAACATGGAAACTACACAACGTCTGTTCCACCGCATGACAGATAACAGAGGATGAGCTTCTGTGATGATGAAATGAAATTGCATGAAAGTATAATACAGGAGAGGAGGTAAAAAAAAAAAAAGAGGAGTGGATTATAAACACAATCTATTAAACAGATGCTTGAAGAGGATTTTATTTAGTGAAATATGACGAGAGAGGGAGCAAGAGAGAGAGAAAGAGAGAGAGAGAGAGAAAGAGATAGAGAAAGAGAGACCTAGGGACGGAGGGGAAGGGACAGGGGGGTCTGGAGGGGGGCAGTGGTTGTTTTTCGGTGAGTGAAGCGAGGAAAGCCGTGTCTTTAACCAGATCAGAATCTTGAAATTGGCTGTCAGGACGGGATTGTTGTGAGTTATAGCCGTCTATCATTCCCCCTCCTCTAACCCCGCTCGGGTGAAGATGCACTGAGCTGCCCCCCTCAAATCCCCCCACCCACCCCCCTAGTTCTACCGCCACTCCGCCCCTAAAGCACCTTTAAATTTTCAACACCAACCGCCATCTGTTACCAAATCTAATTCACATTCTGCCCGTAATCGGGTTTACTCCCCTAATACCCCGTCTTCCTGCTTATGGAGCCTCAGGCCCAACCGTGAACATCCATTCCTTCCGTCCTTCTCTCTCTCTCTCTCCATGTCTATCTCTTTTGCTGTCTCTCTCTTTCTCTATCCTTGTATTTTTAAACAGTACTCACATATTCACACTCTCAGACCCAGAGAGAGACAGAAAACATCTTGTCTCATATCTGAATATCCAACTTCACTGAAGCTCTATGTTTTACACACGTCAGAGCAGCGCCAGATGTGTACTTTTCTTTCTTCACGAGTCTTCTGCATTTTAGCTATATTAGGAACATTTTTGATTTCTATCTATCTATCTTTCTTTTTTTCTTTCTTTCTTTCTTTAATTCCTTCTTTTCTTTTCTCCTTCCTTCCTTCCTTTCTTCATTCCTTTCTCCCTATTCTCCTTCCTTCCTTCCTTCCTTCCTTCCTTGTCTTTTGCATTATAGCTACATAAAAAAAAATCTTTCTTTCTTTCTTTCTTTCTTTCTTTCTTTCTTTCTTTCTTTCTTTCTTTCTTTCCTCTTTTTCATTATAGTTGCATTTTAAAAAGTATTTCTTTCTTTCTTTCTTTCTTTCTTTCTTTCTTTCTTTCTCTTTCTTTCTTTCTTTCTTTCTTTCTTTCTTTCATTTCTCCTTCCTTCCTTCCTTCCTTCCTTTTCTCCATCCTTCCTTCCTTCCAAGTTTTTTTCATTATAGCTACATAAAAACATTTTTTTCTTTCTTTCTTTCTTTCTTTCTTTCTTTCTTTCTTTCTTTCTTTCTTTCTTTCTTCCCTCTTTTTCATTATCTTTACATTTTAAAAAGTATTTCTTTCTTTCTTCCTAAAATTTCTATCTATCTATCTATCTATCTATCTATCTATCTATCTATCTATCTATCTATCTATCTATCTATCTATCTTTCACTGCAATAAATTTACGGTAACAAGCAAGATTTAAAGAAAAAGATCCTGTTATTGCCATTTGATTATTGATATATAAAAAAACACATTAAATGTCTCAATCACTGTACGAATCAAAGTTACTTGAACACATCTACTGTGTGAAAGTGTCTGTTGTTTAAAAATAAAATAAAACCGAATTGAGAACATGTGGTGAAGGATATGCTGTTGATAAAAAATTAAATAAAATAAAAACTTCGACTTCCCTAAACCTGATCGTGTTTGACAACAAACTCGAACTCCCAGCATGCTTCGCTTTGAAGTGTCTCTCTCTATAATGTGCGTCCAAATGGAGTCTAATTGGTTTGACACGGAGTAACCTCCTACACGATCCAATTGGCGTAATACTTTTCGAGGCCTCCAGTGAAAGCGCACTCACCCCCTGCTTAAATCGCTAACACTTCCTGTGGGTGTGTGTGTGTGTGTGTGTGTGTGTGTGTGTGTGTGTGTGTGTGTGTGTGTGTACATATGGAACACATTGTAGCTGTAGAAACAGGATGCACACACACAGAGATACAGAAGCCAAAAAAAAAACGATTTCATCCACCTGTCTCTGTCTGTCTGTCTATCTATCTATCTATCTATCTATCTATCTATCTATCTATCTATCTATCTATCTATCTATCTATCTATCGTTTGTTTATACCCCCTATTGTCCATTATATACTATACACTGTATACTATAAACTCTATACCATATTTTATACACTATATACTATAGAATATATACTATAAACAGTTTACTTCCTTCTATACTATAAAATGTACACAATACACTATACACTGTTCACTATATACTATAGATTTTACACTATAAACTACACACTGTACAGTATATACTACACACTATACACTACATGATATACACTATACACTATGTATAAATATAATGCTTAGTTATACTCTCTACAGTGTACACTTTATACTGTATGTTTTAAACATGGCTATAAATATAATTTATAGTTATACACTATATGGTATATTATACATTATACCCTATACACAGTCCACTGTACACAATGCCCTATACATTATACACTACATTCTATATTCTACACACACTATACACTGTACACTATATACTGAGCTATAAACATAATACATACCTATGCACTATGCATTAAACACTATACACTGTACAGAACATACTGTATACTATACAGTATACATTATACTCGATAATCTATACACTATATACTGTACACAATATACTATCGCCTGAACACTGTACTAACCTCATTCTAACCTTTGAGAAGGACTGGAGCAGTGAGCACGTGTGTAATGTGTCTGACCTCGAATTATAGCAGTCAGAAATAAAGCCATTTAAAAAAAAAATTGAGATGGCGAAAAAAGAGAGATAGAGATAGAGAAGGGAGGTGACAGAGGGAGGAAAGCACTGTAGAGGCCTTTAACTGGTCACATCTGGCTGTATTTTATACGCAAATCAGCCTCCACTAAGTCAAGATAAAAGTCAGTGACTCGTGATCGACGCAATGATCTTCATACATCTAAATTTATATGCTAATCCTGATCCTTCAAGCATTTAACACATTCCTGAGCAAAGTACTGCCAACCCCCATAAACTCATCCTGCTCTCACTACCCAACATATCTATCTATCTATCTATCTATCTATCTATCTATCTATCTATCTATCTATCTATCTATCTATCTATCTATCTGTCTGTCTGTCTGTCTGTCTGTCTGTCTGTCTGTCTGTCTGTATGCATGTCTGCTTGTCTGTATGCATGTCTGTCTGTCTGTCTGTCTGTCTGTCTGTCTGTCTGTCTGTCTGTCTGTCTCTCTGACTGATTGACTGTCTGACCATCCATCTATCTGTCTATCCATCCAAACTATCAATCTCTCTATCTATCTCTTTATTTGTGTCTGTCTGTCTGTCTGTCTGTCTGTCTGTCTGTCTGTCTGTCTAACCATTCATCCATCTATCTATCTATCTATCTATCTATCTATCTATCTATCTATCTATCTATCTATCTATCTATCTATCCATCTGTCTGCCTGTCTGTTAGTCTGTCTGTTTATCTATTTATCTGTGTTTATTTGTCTATCCTTGTGTCCAACTAGCTCTTCATTTGCTTACGTTTGCATGCATGTCTTACACTTCCTGACCCGAACCAACAATTCACCTGCAATTCAGTTGACTGTGTGTGTGTGTGTGTGTGTGTGTGTGTGTGTGTGTGTGTGTGTGTGTGCATTTGACCATAACGATAGGAACACATGTTAATTTTAACCTTGCTGGGGGTCAATAGGCCAGTAAACAATAGTTTTTAAATAAGGTTTGCTTCAAATTTCACATATATATGTGTGTGTGTGTGTGTATGTGTGTGTGTGTGTGTGTGTGTGTTTGGGGGGGGTGGTGTAGGTGAATGTACGATGAATTGTGAGGTATAAAACGACTGGTGTGACCTCTCCATCTCTTTTTCTTCTTTTCTTTTGTGTTGTCTGTATCTCTCTCTCTCTCTCTCTCTCTCTCTCTCGCCCTTTCTCTCTTCATTGGACTAAAGCAGATGGACACCTACATGCAGCAGGTGAGACAGATGGTAAGTATCAGTCTCTCTCTTTCCCAAGCCAGTCAACACAGTAGCTCAGAACCAACACTATCCTCCCAGCACACACACACACACACACACACACACAAACACACACACACACAGTGGCAAAATAACTGCAAAATAATATAACTTCACAATAATGCAATAAAAAAAATGAAATAATAAAAAAAACAACAACAACAAAAAAAAAACATTTGTACAGATTTTGGCTTTTGATGATTTTTTTTTTCCTTCCTTACCTTTGGTTATAGAGCGCACGCGTATCGACGTTGTAATGCTGTTGCATTCTCCATGCACCGCATTTGCCGTACTTATCTTCGCTATTAACCTGGGCCTTTGATACATTCATTCTACAAAACAAAAAGGAAGAAGCAAGAGAAGGAATGAAAAAACGGGATATGGGGGACAGAAAGATACCATGAGGAATACCTTACAAATCAAACAAACAAATAAACAAATAGAAAACATTCGCTAGGGACACGGATGTCACCTTAAAACAGATACATAAAGCCTTTTTGTATGTCTGTCTGTCTGTCTGTATGCATGCATGTCTGTCTGTCTGTCTGTCTGTCTGTCTCTCTGACTGATTGACTGTCTGACCATCCATCTATCTGTCTATCCATCCAAACTATCAATCTCTCTATCTATCTCTTTATTTGTGTCTGTCTGTCTGTCTGTCTGTCTGTCTGTCTGTCTGTCTGTCTAACCATTCATCCATCTATCTATCTATCTATCTATCTATCTATCTATCTATCTATCTATCTATCTATCTGTCTGCCTGTCTGTTAGTCTGTCTGTTTATCTATTTATCTGTGTTTATTTGTCTATCCTTGTGTCCAACTAGCTCTTCATTTGCTTACGTTTGCATGCATGTCTTACACTTCCTGACCCAAACCAACAATTCACCTGCAATTCAGTTGACTGTGTGTGTGTGTGTGTGTGTGTGTGTGTGTGTGTGCATTTGACCATAACGATAGGAACACATGTTAATTTTAACCTTGCTGGGGGTCAATAGGCCAGTAAACAATAGTTTTTAAATAAGGTTTGCTTCAAATTTCACATATATATGTGTGTGTGTGTGTGTATGTGTGTGTGTGTGTGTGTGTGTGTTTGGGGGGGGTGGTGTAGGTGAATGTACGATGAATTGTGAGGTATAAAACGACTGGTGTGACCTCTCCATCTCTTTTTCTTCTTTTCTTTTGTGTTGTCTGTATCTCTCTCTCTCTCTCTCTCTCTCTCTCTCGCCCTTTCTCTCTTCATTGGACTAAAGCAGATGGACACCTACATGCAGCAGGTGAGACAGATGGTAAGTATCAGTCTCTCTCTTTCCCAAGCCAGTCAACACAGTAGCTCAGAACCAACACTATCCTCCCAGCACACACACACACACACACACACACACAAACACACACACACACAGTGGCAAAATAACTGCAAAATAATATAACTTCACAATAATGCAATAAAAAAAATGAAATAATAAAAAAAACAACAACAACAAAAAAAAAACATTTGTACAGATTTTGGCTTTGATGATTTTTTTTTTCCTTCCTTACCTTTGGTTATAGAGCGCACGCGTATCGACGTTGTAATGCTGTTGCATTCTCCATGCACCGCATTTGCCGTACTTATCTTCGCTATTAACCTGGGCCTTTGATACATTCATTCTACAAAACAAAAAGGAAGAAGCAAGAGAAGGAATGAAAAAACGGGATATGGGGGACAGAACGATACCATGAGGAATACCTTACAAATCAAACAAACAAATAAACAAATAGAAGACATTCGCTAGGGACACGGATGTCACCTTAAAACAGATACATAAAAGCCTTTTTATTTCTTTTTGCTCCCCCTTTCTTTCTCTCGCTTCAACAACCATCTATCTATCTATCTATCTATCTATCTATCTATCTATCTATCTATCTATCTATCTATCTATCTAATCTATGCATATATAAAATAAAACACGTCCCTGGTACAAGGTAATCGTGAAATAGTGCACCCAGCGTTTCCTTTTTTTTCCCCCCTCCTTGCCGCAGATTTGTTTATTTTTAATACATCCACTAGAAACCTCATTCAAAAAGTCCAACCACAGACGATCAGACAAGACGAGGTAGTGGAGGCCAATCAATGTCAAAAGCCGATCTGTGGAAGACTTAGGCAAATGTAATGGTGACAGATCCTGGCTTTATGCAAGCGCAGTGAAATCTTTAGGCAAACTTTATCCAAATTAATTGGGCTGTGCGCAAAGCCGCATGCAAAACGAACGGACGCGGGACGCTTCGCCGCAACCATCCTCTGTCCTGCGGACTGTAAACCCTGAACAAGGACAACAAGAAACAAAAAAAATGAAAATAACCCACCCAAGGTGTGTAGCTGTGATAAACAAAATGCAGGACGCGGGGACGAGTCTTAGCGGGAGAGGGTACAGGAGGAAGGACGGAGCGAGCGTGTAGACTTCAGATTTGAGCAATTTTACTGTGCTGCTTGCGTAAGTCATTGTTTGGCTGTTTTTTTAGATTTACTGAGTAGCAAAGAACACTCCTCTATTCGCATCTGCTGCCTGTGTGGCTCTTTTTCACACTTATTGTCTCATTTTCAGCTTTAAAATACGTTCCAAAAACAAATCAACCGTTTTGAGGACTAGTGCACCTTTTTAGCCTGCATTCAATGTGAGTCAAATACTCAAGTACTGACCAAATCAAATACTAAGACTCGAGCCAGATTGAAATTGGAAGTGACTTTTAACAACTTGTAAAGGAGGAGGTTTTGCAGGAAAGTAGCCATATGTTTAATCAAGCATGATTTTCAGGTCCTTTTTAAACCCCTGTGCTGAAATTCGGCCTCTACGTTACGATGAATTTGAGTTTCCCCCTTAACTCCAATGGCATTAGACTCCGAGTAGTAACGCTAATCACTTGAGTAATACGGGTGAACTCCCTTTTTTTTAACCTAATTTTTACATCGGATTATACGCAGAGATACTACACAGTCTTCTGCAATGGAACGGAGAGAATTCTGTACTCGGAATTCGGAGGCTGTGAATAATGAGTGTAAATAGAACAGTGTAGTGAGATTAGACTGAATGGGATTACGTCCGATTATGGGGAGTTAAAAAAAAAAAAAAAAAAAAAAAACACATTCACACAAACGTGTGTAAAGTAGTGCTGTTGTTAGTTTCGGTCAAAAAAGCAGGAGAATCGCTTTATTTCGCTCTGTTGAAAGGAAAAAGGATCCTCCACCTGATTTCAGACTTTTGGCATTTTTTAAAATAATTTAAATAAATCCAGTGCCACCTTTTTTATTTTATTTTTATTTTTTTCCAATTCAGGCGGGGCGAATATTCCCTGTCCTGTCTCCTGTCTCCTATCCTTCTTAAAACCTGCCTTTACATACACATGAGGGCAAAAAAATGACATCAAAAGCCAATGGATTTTTTTTTTGGTTACTTTTTTTGCTTTTCAAAATAAATTCAAGAAAGGCAATAGGCAGAAGCAGTTTAGTTGAAAGGAAAAAAGGAAAGTTCAGTGCGGTAGGCAAGAACATCGAAAACGTGGAAAAGCATGCATGATGGGGCATGCACGAACAGGCACGGTGCGCACACACACACACACACACACACACACACACACACACACATTCATAATCCAATAATGACTAAGAATTAAAGCAACAATTATATGATCATAAAAAAATGACGATTTAAAAACTTGTTTGTAATTGCGTGTGTGTGTGTGTGTGTGTGTGTGTGTGTGTGTGTGTGTGTGTGCTGTATATATGTGTGTATATGTAATACAGTTGTGCGACTCAGACACAGCTTATAAGGATTTAGCAAAAGGTCACCCATTTTGAGACCTTTCATTACAGGAGACACACACACACACACACACACACACACGCTCAGAGATTCTCTTTAATTCTTCTTTGTCATTAATTATATATTTATATGTAGATATTTATTACTGATGTATTATACAGTAGAGGAAAGGAAATAAGTTAGCAAAATACTAGTGTTAGTGGAGCGGAGACGACGGGGAGACAACGGGGAGACGCAGAGAAGAAGGCGAAGAGACGATGAGGAGACGCTGAACCCAACTGCTGCTCTACCTGAACCCAATTTTACGCTTCTGTCAAAACAAGCGAGCACAGCTTTTCCTTAAACAAGGATTAACATGCTGGACAATGAGCCGAATTAAGCTGTGTGTGTGTGTGTGTGTGTGTGTGTGTGTGTGTGTGTGTGTGGCCTAACCCTCACGTGACTCGATCATGTGTCGTCGTTCCATCTGTGTTGATTGATTAAACAGTTATCGTTCGTTCTATTACAGACAGCATCAAAAACATCTTTCCTTCTCTTTGTCATTCCCTTGTTCTTATCCTTTTGCTCTTGCCAGGCCACACACTCCTTACAAATTTTCCACACACTCACACACACACACACACATACACATATATGTCGTTGGACAATACACTTTGCATGCGGAAATCAAACAGCAAAACCATAGGAAAATACCAAAAAACACCACGCTGGTCAACATTCAAACACCCCACACACCACAACCACACACACACACACACACACAGAACGTTCACACACTGTATTAATCTGTGAGATTATAATCGGGGGGCCAAATGCTTCCGTGTCAACGGGGGTCCTTGTTATTGTTCAACAAAGAGACCTCGAGTTTGACCTACGGGGCCCGAAAAGGATGGAATTAAGTGGTGGAGGGGCTACTGCGACACACACACACACACACACACACACACACACACACACACACACACACATATGCACACAAACACCTCGGCATGGCCGGCACCCGAGACAGATGGAGTGTCAGCGTTAATACGAAAGAACGGACGGGACGTACCTCACACATGAGTCTCTCTCTACAGGAATGTGACTCTTCAGTATACATGTGTGTTTCATACACAGATTATGATTCTTTTATTTATTAGTATTACATTTAATGTATTTATTGATTTATTTTTATTTAATTTTTCAAATTCTGATTCATATACTGGTCATTACTGTATGTAATTATTTTTATTTTATCCCCCCCTCACACACACACACACACACACACAGACACACATCAAATAATATACATAATGTGCATATGCATATGATCAATTCTGTGCCAGAATGAACATAGTGCAATTACAGATAGATAGATAGATAGATAGATAGATAGATAGATAGATAGATAGATAGATAGATAGATAGATAGATAGATAAACACACACACAAACAAATCTACATACATACACTCACACATCGATAATATACAGGAAGGGACATTCACATGCAAGGTCTCCAATCGAAAAATAAATTGGGTTGGTTGGATAGATAGATAGATAGATAGATAGATAGATAGATAGATAGATAGATAGATAGATAGATAGATAGATA
>MU570271.1:1536670-1563378 GCA_024362625.1 Silurus asotus
GATAGATAGATAGATAGATAGATAGATAGATAGATAGATAGATAGATAGATAGATAGATAGAGAAAGAAAGGGAATATGTATTGCAATGACATATCATTGTTAGAATTCTTTTTGATTGTGGAAAAAGAAATTCGAGAGCGGCCAGTCAGTCATGGCAACACACACACACACACACACACACACACACACATACACACACACCTATATATACACACATAACGAATCACGAATACATCTGCTCATTATATATCACTTCTGCACAGCACCCGAACACACGCCAGGCCCTCCTGTCCTCACCTTCTGAAATGTCCAACAAAGAGCTAAAACTACAGGACCAACTTCTAATTATAAATACAATTTATAAATAACCATAAAACAATAACTTTTCTGCTTCCAAAATATGATAAAAATGTAATATATAAAAGATATATATATATATATATATATACGTATATATTCTACACACTCACACACAAACACCTTAAATGAATGGGAAGACAGAAAGAAAGATGGAACATAGGAGCTGCTGGAGCGATGAACAAGATCGTAACGGAGTGAACATTCAGCAAAACGATACACACACATACACGCACGCACACACACACCACACGCACACACTCATGCGCACAAATGAAGTATGATCAGACGAGGAGGTGAAATACTTCACTGTCAGACAGACGCCTTTTTTTTCCTGCTACAGGATGAGGACAATTTCATCATTGAATCCAAAGATCAGTGAAATATAAAGGAAATCATGATCTCTTACACACTTTATAAATACACACACACACACACACACACACACACACACACACACACACACACACACACACACACACACATATACACATATACAAATATCTATTGCTTAATAGACTCATTTTGCTTTCCAGGCCAATATTGATTGAAAAAAAAAAAACAGGTCTAGACATAAATAAAATTTTAAAAAGTCCAAAAATCGGACGTCCAGACAAATCCGTCTGAGAAAGGAGAATCATACGCGAGCCGCAGCTTCGAGCGAAAGCCCTATTTTTACCCCCTTATCTGGCTCCGAGTGCAGCAGCCTGCTTATGGACTGACCGCGGTCTCTATTGACCTGCTGTAACTCAATCGTCCCACGCTCCGAGCTCTGATGCACCTCTACTCCCCACCCCACACACTCCACACTCCACACTCCTCACACACCAGCACACCGGGAGAAATCGAAAGACAACAGGGAGTGTGTGTGTGTGTGTATGTGTGTGTATGAGATATCGAATAGGAAAGTGCAAGAAAAAGAGAAGAAAACGAAGACAAACTGCAACAACAGTAACAGATTCTGCCTTTGAAATTAAGTGTTAAAGACTTGCAGTGGTGCAGTTTGTTGTGTTGTGTTGTGTTGTGTTGTGTTGTGTTGTGTTGTGTTGTGTTGTGTTTGCTAATTAGAGCTGTAGGTCAGCAGTGTGTGTGTCTCAGCTGCTTCGTTTCCAAAAGCAACACTTTTTCAGTGAAAGACGGATGAAGCAAAGAAACATAAATCACACAAATTGACAATGTGTGTGTGTGTGTGTGTTTCTCCCTCTGTGGGTTGTGTGCGTGAACCCAAAAAAAGGCACTTATTACACCTCCGGATAACAAAAGGATCCCAAAAAAATTGCACGTCCCGCCATTGAGTTTACTGCCATTCTTTTTTTGGTGGGACCGAAAGACAGAAAGGCAGAGACTGGATGAGAGAAAGAAAGAAGGATAGAAAGGGGGGAAGAGTGCATCTCTTTTAACTCGAGTTAATTACCCTTGGAAGGCTTCAGACCCTCTTCAAACAAGGGGAAGTCTCCTCTAAGCAGGACAGTGTTAAGACAAAAGAGTGTCCAGACAAAAATCGACAAGGGGGCTTCAGACACACACACATATAAACACACACACTCAACATGGATAACACCTCTTACACAGGGGACCTAGAGAGAGCTGAATCAGTGCTCAGAAAGCAGCGGTGCCAGAAACACCAAGTGTGTGTGTGTGTGTGTGTGTGTGTGTGTGAGAGAGAAAGAAATAAATCAGCGGCGTGCATATTGACATCATTTGACAGAAGAATTAAGTAAATGATTTTATAAGGAGATTAAAAGGAATTTCATTTACGCAATCTCCTTTCATTCGCTGATCCCTGCCTCGGGGGCTTTTATCCCTCGCTCCCACCCCTCCTTTTTTCCCTCTGTCACATGAAAAAAGAAAAGGTTGATATAACATTAGAAAAAAAAAAAAATTTTTATTCGTGAGAGCCCAAGCCGGAGTGAACGGGAAAAGAGCAGTCAGGAAGAAGAAAAGCCACGAGACAGAAAGGGTGGAAACGCTGAATTCGTTCGACAGCAGGTTCGATTCACATCATCTGAGCGCTAAAGACAGAGCGGTTCGCACTTCACATGAGCACTGAGGGTGGAACGGTAGTTAGGTGACAATGCTGTTTTATTACATACATCTTATTCCAATTTTTTAAGAAAAAAAAATTAAAAAGGGGAAGAAATATATGTAGAAAAAATTTAAGAAAAATTTATCTACGATGAAAAAATGTCTTTTATACAAAAAACTCTTTTATATGTTTATATATATTATATACAATCATCTTTTTGTACTGACTATTATTACTAATGTGATATTAATTGTAGTCTTGCTGCTGTCTAATATTTACAAGAAGAAAAAGAAGTAAAAAACAGAAGGATTTGAAGAAAAATGTACGTAGAAATTTTTTTTTTTTTAAAGAGAGAGAGATCTTTCTCTTTTTTTATCTCGTAAGGTGTGTATATATGCCTGTGTGTTTGTGCAATTTGTTGTATTTCTTTGCAATGCAACCTGAGATTTTTGGATTGGAAATAACACATATTTGAGACACAAAGTGCACACACACACACACACACACACACACACACACAAAAAAAAAATCACGAACGCACACAACAACGAAACAACGACGCGAAAACACACCGCAAAAAAAAAAAGCAGAATGGATCGTATTTTAAATAAGTAAGCAAAAAAAAACAAAGAAGAAAAGAAAAGAAACTAAATTAAAAAAATACATTATAAATCAGATTTTCAAAAAAAGAAAAAGAGAGAGAAGAGAAAAGCGAAAAGAAAAAAAAGAAGAACTCGCTTTCCCTAACACGATCTACAATCGAATCCCATCGAACGGCAAACCAACTGAAATTATATAAATAAGTAAATAAATAAATAAATAAATAAATAAATAAAGGATATGAATTTAGCTTGGAAATTTTATTTTTTTTAGAAAGTCGCAAAGAAAGTAAGAAAAAAACTCAAAGAAAAAAAAAAAAAGCAAAGGGCCTGGCGGTGCTGCTCGGCAACACGCATTAAAAAGAGCATGCAAATGAAATGTACACGGAGGGCAAGTAAGTGTGTGTAATTATGATAATAGCTAAACCGCCACTTGTTGTTATTACTAGCATTAATAGAGTCATTAGAATAGCACCAGATCATTTGGATGTAAAAGGAAACATCAAACGGAGAGGAAGCAGCCGACGAGGGAAGGAAGGAAGAAGGGATAGAAAAGAAAGGAAAGGAGGGAGGAAAAGAGGGGAAAAAAGAGGTGAAGAAGGGTGAAGGGTGAGGGTGAGGAAATGCGATAGTGTTATCTCGGAATTTACTCTCATCAGCCGTTAATCCGTTCGTGTAATGAACACGCCAACGGTTAAAAAAGACAGAAAAAAAAAAGACGGAATTGTGGGATTGAGACGGAGGAACGATTCCATGCGAGGAAAAACATTTCGAATCGTTTATAAGGAATAACAAAAATTGCCGAATCCTAAAGTTTTATACAAGTTCAAGGGAAATTTTTCCAGGTAACCTGGTTTCGTGTTGAGGAAAACACACACACACACACACACACACACACACACAAACAATATATATATTGATAGACAAGATACTGCTAATTAGAATATACTCTTTCTTTCTTTCTTTCTTTCTTTCTTTCTTTCTTTCCTTCTTTCTTTCTTTCCTTCTATCCTTCCTTCCTTCCTTCCTTCCTTTCTTTTTCTTTATCAATCCTGAAATAATATCTGGACTAATTTCTTATTCCTGATCACTTATTCCACATCGGTGAGACGTAAATGAGACATAAAGACCACAAATAAAATCTCATAGTCTCGTCCATCTCCCCCTGAACCGTCCCTGAGTCAGGGGGTGATTTCTTGTTCTTGTTGTTTATATATTTTTGGGAATTTCAGTTTAAATGTAAACACGCAGAAAAAAAATTCCATAATAATAAAATGTATAATAGAAATTTTAAAAATAAATGTAAAAAAAATAGATAATGTCTGCAGCAAGGCTACATGAAAAAATCATTTAGAATTTGAAATAAAATAAAAATAATTATAATAATATAAATAAAAAATAATACAAATAATCAATATAATAACAAGAATAATAATGATGACAATTTGTCTATGGAAAGTTTGGAGGCACATTCCAGATGTCTATTTGGTAAAAAAATAAATAGAATAAAATGCTAAGGCAAAAAAAACGACGGACAGAGCATTGATTTCAGATTGCTAGGACACTGAGCAAGGACTCTTCCCTCTGTTCCCTTCCCTCTGTTCCCTTCTCTCTGCCTCTTTCTTTTTCTTTCTCTCTTGCTGTCGTTCCTGATCTCCAAAACACCGTGCTGTCATTAATGCCCCGGTCGGGGCCACATGCGGAGCGGCTGGTCTGCAATATAAGCTTCCATCTACAACCACTCTCCCTCTCACTCTCTCTCCCTTGCTCTCTTCCCCTCCTCCTTCGCTTCTCCTTCTCTCCCTCTTTCACGCTCCCATCTGTCAAGCAGCGTCCTGCACGCTGAAGGAACCGCTTCCCTGTCCCGTCCCGTCCCGTTAACGCCGGCATTGAACAAGCAGGCTGCAACTGCAGCTTTACAGGTACACCTCACTTACATGTACATACACACACACACACACACACACACACACACGGACCCTCAGCCATACGCATGCAGGCTCACGCTACCTGACAGCCACAACAATCTTCTTCCAGCTTGTCAATGACATGAAGTGCATGTAGTACACACATATTGTTGACAGTCCACACACACCCCCCGCACACACGCGCACACAAGCATGAGCCACGAAACAAGGAAAGAAGTCAAGCAGAAAGAAAGGAGGAAAAGGTGTAAAATTTACCTACTCTTGTTCAGAGTGCAACGAGAAACACTCAGGCATCGAAAGTTCTACTGAATCCATTTGCACTCAGTGACCATCGTTTGAGTTCGGGCTTCTAGAAAGCAAAGTTTCTCTATCTTTCTGTCTCTCTCTCTATATATATGTGTCCCTCTCTTTCTCTCTGTCTTTCTTTCTTCCTCCCTCTTGATCTCGTCCCGTCCTCCTCGTGCCGTCCCGTCACTTAAGCGGCGCAATTAACAGGACGCGTAGAGTCGTGGTTCTCTCCCAGTGACAAGCCTATAGGCACAGCCAGTTGGGACCAAAAGCTCTTGCACTCTTCTAATCAAGGACTTAAAGCCACGATTGGTGCTCATGAATATGAAGCGAGGCTTTGCATACGCAGTCCCGATCCCTCCCCTCCCCTTCCCTGTGCCTTCCTTGAGTCAGATTGGTGCCCGGGTAACCAATCGGAAGCTGGACAAGAGGCTGTATGTGTGTGTGTGTGTGTGTGAACGGAAAGATCGAGCCGAGGGAGAAGGGAGGGGACAAATCAGGGCGAGCCAGTAGTGCGAAAGGAGGAGGAGATAGAACGAGTGACACCGTGAGAGAGACACAGAGAGAGAGAGAGAGAGAGAAAGAGAAGGGTGGGTGGGGGGGGGTTTATAATGAGACAACGGAGAGAAAGATATATGGAGAAAGAGGGGGATTTAAAGAGGCAGCGCGTGTCTCTGGTAGGACGTCGCTTATCTGCTCGTGCTGTCAAGCCCGGAGATAAAGACGTTGGCGTTGTTGATAGAAAAAACATTGTAAATGAAGCGAGCGAGGTGTTCGCAGTCCTCGTCAAATCAAATCCTTCCTGCGGTGAAGAGACGAGGAAAGCGGGGGGAAAAAAGGAAGTTGTCAACTCCTGTCCATGTGTGTATTAGCGTGTGTGGTGTGTGTTTTGACTTTCGATCGACGAGTCCGATTTTTTGTTTGAAACTCATCACGTAAAAGGGTTAGGAAGGGATGGACAGGACAATGCAACTGTGCACTGGACAGTGTGTGTTGTACATGTGTGTGCGAGTGTGTGTGTGTGTGTGTGAGTGTCTAAGAGGAGGCATTCCCACCACATTGGCCATATCACACACATGGGGGGGGTTGAACCATAAGAAAAGATCAAAGGCTCCCCTTTGTTTTTCAAAGATTGGGACACATTTGTGCGGCTCTGGTTTTGTACGTCTTAAAAGTGTGTGAGAGTGTGTGTGTGTGTGTGTGAGTGTGTAGCAAACTCTCACTGCATTTCCCAGCAGCAGCAGGGAAGATATTGGCAGTCTCTCCGAACCACGCAATTCCCCACTGATAAGAAAATTCAGGTGCCCGCTCCAAACGGCTAACTATTGTGTCTACGACTCCACGCAGCCTCCCGAATCATCTCCGGCCACCTTTCATATCCCACACGTTCGTTCTCCTTTTAAGCGCAGAAGGAAACCCGCTTCAAAATCGCATAGGCAGATCCTTCTGACGCAGGACGTAGCTGGAGAGGTCCTGATTTTACAATCACATGAATAAATAAAACAGCAATAACAAATTTGATATTTACACACCTTCAATTTTTTTTCCCTTTTCTCTTTTAAATTGTAAAAAGCAAATTGTGCGTTTTTATTTGAAGTTCATTTGAAGCAGTTCTAAAAAAAAATTTCACAAGGGTCGCATGTAGGATCGATCACTTCATCGTCATCGGCGTTCACTGATGGACTGGAATACAGAAAGTTCTCACACCTCGCATTGGGAAATAATACTAATCATAAAAAAAAATTTTTTTTTTTACACAATGTGTTCAGTTCAGGAACATGCATCCATTTTAAAAACGAATCGGCAAAATGCTGAAGTCTCCGAACCAATATTAATAATAAATAAATAAATAAAAACCAGACATAAACACAGACACACAGACAAAACAAGACGACTCGTATGTTATTTCGAAAATGAAAAACAGCACAGCGCGAGGGTTGGGTTCGTGCTGAAGGACACGGGATGTCGGAAAACGGCACGGTGCTCGTTGGACTCCGTTTCGGGGGGGAAAAAAGTTTGACTAATGTATTCACATCGTGTTCGCACACGACGGATGCAAAAAACGGCTGGACGTAACTAGACAAGAAGAACGACACCACTAGGAGTTTCCGAGTTTACAAGAGAGAGAGAGAGAGAGAAAGAAAGAAGGAGAGAGGGATGGAGAAAGTGTGAAAGGGAGAACGAGAGAGAAAGAGAGAGAGAAGGAGAGAGGGATGGAGAGAGAGTGAGAGGGAGAACAAGAGAGAGAGAGAGAGATGTATAAATGGCCAGGAAAGAAATACCTGAGCTGGGCGAAATCCCTCAGGGGCGCCAAACCCTCGTCGTATTAAGATGCGTGCGGATCAAACTGCAAGCGCTCAATCACAGACGTGCGCACACACACACACACACACACACACACACACACACACAAACACACACACACACACACACACACTGAGCTGAGATACAAAGCTAAATTATGGCCATATGTTTTTTTTTGCCATCTTTATATTCGATCATGAACCTTTCTGCATCATGGTGAACTTCAGTGTAAGAAAACAAACCAAAACCACAAGCAGGGTCACGAGTACCAAATCAGATCAAAACCAAATACGCCAGAAACTCCTCCTTTTGTAATAAACTGTACTGTGTATTCAGTTATTATACAGTTATTACAATGTAATAACACATTATTAACACAATATCTACAAACAAGGCCTAGGGATGATCGATAATAGGCGTCATAACGTTATTGAAAATACATTTTACACCTCCGACTTAAATAAATGCAGGATTTTGCGCCACAGATTATATATTTTCCCATTTGTACATGAAAGAAACGAGGATGTTGAGAAACTGGACAGGATTCGATTCTCGGTTGTAGCGTGTCATTAATAGGCGCTAATCCCTGCAGCCTGGCTGAATACATTCGAACTTAAGTATGCAGAGCCAGGGCACGCTGATTGCGCCGGCCCGTCGATACGCGTCAATAGCCGTCCCGTGTCCGCATTAGCAGTTTTCACGCAGCTCCTGTCTCTCAAAAACGAGCAACTTCCTGTTTTCCATTCTCCGCCACGTCTTCATAGTGCTTTCAAAACCCGAGACAAACCTGGATTTTCCTAAATGCTTGGAAAAATTGACGTCTACGAGGATTACAATGGAGTCATCTTTTTTGTGTTTGGTTATGTGTCTTTATATGTGTGTGTGTGTGTGTGTGAAATGTTAAAGACAGTGATGACCCCTTTGGTCAGCGGCTGTTGACACACAGCTAAGAATTATCAAGGCGAGAGAGGCACAGCATCAATCACATCACGCCAGTCAATAGGGGAGGGCGAGTTCACGCAGGTCACGTGTCAGGCGGCTCGATGCAGCCGCGCTGCTGGAGATGTTTAGAATCAACTTGTCGGGAAAAAAACACACACGAAAAGAAACGGACCTCGAGAAATTCACGAGGAGCCTCGATTTCAGAGCCGGAGCAGAGGATGCAGGAGGACGAGTGAAGAGAAAGAGAAAGAAAAAGAAGTGAACATCCAGGCAAACTGAAACAACGCCATATAAGTAACATGAGGACAAACAGGAAAAATTCAATATTACATTTTTATATATTTGTATTACTTTTATATATGTTTTTTTAATTGCATGTTGAATTGATTTAAGTTTGTTGGATGGAATTTAAATAAAACTATGCAATAAGTTTGTGCACACACACACACACACACACACACACACACACACACACACACACACACACACACACACACACCTTCTATGTTTACATGAGTACAAAAACACCCATAGAAGTCAATCTGTGCAAAATTGTGTCAGAGTGTGTGTGTGTGTGTGTGTGTGTGTGTGTGTGTGCGCGCGCTTCTTATATATGACTCCTCAGCCGAAATTCACAAGCAGGCTGGCAGAGTGTGTGTATGTGTGTGTGTGTGTGTGTGTGTGTGTGTGTGCGCGCGTGTTAGAACATCCTGATCATGCAGTTCAGCGGTGGACAACAGAGGGAGCTACTGGCTGTGATGTGGTCAGTGCTGAGTGTGCGTGTGTGTGTGTGTGTGTGTGTGTGTGTGTGTGTGTGTGTGTGTGTGTGTGTGTGTGTGTGTGTGTGAGATGATGATGTGTCCTCTATTGTTCCACCTTCCCCGCACTGTCATGGACTGTATATAAAAATAGAAAATGTGACAGGATGGTGTGTATCAAATGCATACTGTGTGTGATTGTGTGTCTATATTTAAAATGATTGAGAATATATGTGTAAACACACACACACACACACACACACACACACACACCACACACACATTTGAGGTTCATTTTCAATGAACAGAATAAATAACAGAAAGGTTTTGATGCAAATTTTCACACACTTGCACAAACACACGTTTATCAGGACTTGACTGATCACTGGATTCTTCAGACTCGCACTTCGGGGGACCCTTTAACCAAACAGTGTGGGAGAAAAAAAAAGCAGCTCCGCTTAACTGGGGTTATGAAAGAGGGTGAAGTGAGGCAGCGTTGGTGACGGAGGAGTGAGAGGAGAGGATAAGTAATCTAATGGCCTATCAGCAGGTACAATTGTCACATGAAGGAAAGTACCAATTTCAAAGCCCCCCTGCTTGGCTGCGTGATAAAGGCTAGCGGGGTCTCCCAGGACAAGCGGCGAGCCCGGTGTGTGGCACTTGCTAACCTCTTTTTGATCCTGCTTTCTGTTACTTTCGTCTCCTTGCTTTTTTTTTTTTTTTTTCGTCACGCTGGTGTACACGCCCCTGATCCGACTCGGCTTCACTCCTACATGAATATCTGTCACTCACCCCGAGTGGGTAAATGAAAAGAAAACAACAACGGCAACCAAAACACAAAAAGGATGAGTGTATTCTAATGCTAATGGATCGGTTCAGTCTAAGATCACAAACACGACACACACATACAGGCTCAGATTTAATTACCTGACCCTGATACGTGATATTGATGAGAAGATCGAGTCATTTTAGTGATTTGGTTCTTTGAATCTTGTTGAACGAATCTTTTTTTGAGTCATTTAGTTCATTTGATCAGAAATCAAATACAGTGCCTTATTTTCAATTTTCAGATCCCCCAACACGTCTACATACACAAACTTTGAATATAGTTCCAATAATATATACAGTATGTATATAGATTTGCATCGCTCGATGGTAGTCACGTGACAAAACAGCAAACGACAAAGATTCGAGAGGTAAACAGTATAATTCTGTTTCCTATAGATAACCTATGGAGATTTTTTGCAATGCTTATGCTCCTGTGTGTCCAGCAGAAGATGAACGAATCACTTTTTAAAGACTGAGTCACATTAAAGACTCGTTTTAAATGAATCTCTCATGAACGACTCATTACTAATATGTGATACACATTGGGCCAAACGAGTACCTTTAAGAACAGGGTCTCTGAAACCCCTCTTAACCTTATCAAGGACCACAATTAGGACTTCACAATATCCCCAACAAGCCCCCCAAACACACATTTCTCATGTAGTACTGATGCAATCACGTTTGTTCACACACACCTACACACTAATACGCCTCTAACACACCTACTACCTCGGCTGAGAGGATTTGGACAAATGCAAACTCTTTTCTTGTTTTTCTGCCTAAGACCAGGTTTCTAGTGTGCGATGCAGAAGACACGCTAGTCTCGAGACAGGGCTGGTGAACGTTGTTAAATATTCCAAGTGAACTTGTCCCTCCTCGGCCCCTCGTTTTGGCCTCACTGGTCCTGCTCTGAATGGAGACGTGCCATCGTTTCTACATGGCCCCATTAACCACAACTCGTTCACCGTGACACCGAGAGCGAGCTCGGACTCAGATCTTCCAAAGGCTAAAGCGAGCTAGTTCTAATATTGTACACTGTACAAAATGAAGGTTCCATAGATGTTTTTTTTTGTGTTTTATAGAAAACAGGGACATTTTTGAATCAGAATCAAAAAGAGCTTCTCAAGCCATGTATCTTTGCACTTACAAGGAATTTGTTTTGGTGACTGAAGCTTCCAGTTGCAAATGAAATGAAATGAAATGAAATGAAATTAAATTAAATAAAACAATTAAATTGTTGAATTGTACATTTGTTTAAAAAAAAAGTAAATAAATAAATAGATAGATCGATAGATAGATAGATAGATAGATAGATAGATAGATAGATAGATAGATAAACAAAAACAGCCATCTTGGAACCACCAGGAAAATATCTTGGAAATCTTGAAAATATGTAGAACATGACAATAAATATGGATTATAAAACTTGAAAAACTGTTTACACAGACCATGTGTCAGTAATTTATTTCATTTTATTACCCCATCAAATTCTGCAATTCGTTAAGTGACCATCACAACCAGATATTTCTATTGGAAGTATAAAAGATGCTAAATTTCCCAATAATGTTATAGACATTAAACCAATGTCCAGGAATTTCTTATTAATCTCTTAGGAGTGAAGAGGGATAAAGAATGAATTATGATGGCGGGTAATAAAATACAATCTGTAGAAACTGTTGAACTGTTATACACAATGTAGGCAAAATATATACGCAATGCAGAAAGCAGGAATCGCTACACATGCCAGGAAAGTTTTCTCCACCCACAGATAAATGCACGTGATGCTAACAATGTCCTGTGCAATGCTACTTAGCCAACACATTTTTCCTTTTTGTATTTAATAAACTAGCATTATAGGTTTGGTGTGGACAAGTTAGAATTATTGTATTCACTATGATTTCAAATTTCCATAATGTTATATGCTATGCATGTTTATTAGCCGAAAACTTTTCGATTAAAATTAATGTTATGGTAGTCATGGTGTTGCTAATGGGGGTGGATTCGAATCTTATAGGTGTGGCTTTGTGTCTGGTGGGTGTGGCTTTGTATTCTCAGGTAAAAATATTACAACACTATTAAATGCGTTTAATGTAATTGAGTTTATTGTAATTATGTTTGATTTTGATCAGATTTATTGCAATCAGGTTTATTGTAATCAAGTTTAGTGTAATCAGGTTTATTGCAATCGGGTTTAATAAAAACCGGTTTAATGTAACTTGGTTTAATGTAATCGAGTTTAGTGTAATTGAGTTTATTGTAATTAACTTTATTGTAATTGTGTTTAATGTAATCAGGTTTATTATAAACAGGATTATTTCAATCAATTGATTTTTTTCTGTGATCTGGTTTATTTGAATCTGGTTTAATGTAAATGTGATCAAGTTTATTGCATTCAGGTTAAATTTTATTTGGTTTTATGTAATTGGGTTCATTGTAATCAAGTTTATTGTAATTGGGTTTAATGTATTTGGGTTTATTATAGCCAGGTTTATTTTAATCAGGTTTAATGTAACTGGGTTTATTGTGATCAAGTTTACTGTAATCTGGTTTGTTGCAATCAGGTTTAATGTAATCGGCTTTAATGTTATCAGGTTTAGTGTAAAAAAGTTTATTGTAATCGGGTTTATTGCAATCAGGTTTATTCTGATCGGGTTTAATGATATCAGGTTTATTGAAATCAGGTTCATTGTGATAGATTTTATTGTAATTGTGTTAATTGTAATGCGGTTTTGTACAATTGGGTTCAATGTAATCAGGTTTAATGGTATCAGGTTTATTGTAATCAGGTTGATTGTTATCAGGTTTATTGTAAATCAATTCGACTAGACCTTAGAGGGATTGACTATGTGGCATTAGTTATTGCTGTGTATTGGAAGATGATTTTGTTTCTAGAAATGTTTAATCAATGATCAACCAATAAAACTTGAATAACAAGACATTTACAAATATTTAGTATAGAGCTTTTTTCCCCAATTTTAGTTTTTTTTCATGATTAGCTGGGACAGACTATCAGGATCAGGGATCACTACAGGTGTATCAGGATATATAGATTATTAGTCGAAGTTTGGTTTTTGGGGTGGTTTTAACACAGCTGTATTTGTGCTTTCAGAACTTGAAACTTAAAATGCTTCCCAGCATCATACGTGTGACCAGTTTCCAATGCATCAAGCGTGCATGTTTTTTATGGATGAAATTTGATGTAAGAAAAAGTGACTGAGTCATCTTCTTAGAGGTAAGGATGAGCATAACTTTGTACTGATCAGGAAAATAATCATGTCTGGTGTCTTTAATTGCTGTTTGAAGGTTTAAAGTTATTCCAAAATCTTTAACACTAGCTTTAAATGTGATGCAGAAGAACATCAAGAACAACAATTTAAACCTGTCTCATATTGACACCCTGCACATTAGCATAAGCAGCTAGCAGTGGGTTCTTGAGCATGACCTGGTTGTAAGATTGCAGTTGGCCGGCCACGTTGTGCTTATCTCCAATGCTCAACGAGTGCAGCTTGTGCCTCCAAGACACAGGCTATCAGTTGCGCCTCGCAGCTATTACTGCAAATCCAATGATGAAGCATGCTGCAGTTTAACACTGTGTGTTAGTTCGATGTAAATATGGAACATGATTCATTACTTCATTCATTTTCTAAAACTGGAGCAGAAAAACAAGATCAGGTTTATCTAAATTCCTGTTGTGTGTTACAGTCAAGTATACTAATGATACAGCACTTATGCTAATACTAGGGTTAAGGTACTGTAAACTAGAAAAAAGATTTAAGACCTGGTTCAAGTTCCCCAATGACCTGAATAAATTTAAAACATTAGAACCTCATAATTAAAAAACACATAAAATGAAAGAAAAATGAATGAAATATATTATGACTCATTTTTTAACTATTAGGATTATGACAATTTGGATTCATTTTTGGACATAAGTTTGACTTTGCTTTTGACCAGTTTTCATTTTTATTATATACTTCAAACTAAATTGTATGTGGGGTAGGCAGGTCTGCAAACTTTCCAGCGTGCTGACATGTCAACATACATACACAAGCCATATTCCATAAAAGCTGGATGTTGTGTATAGTGTAAATAAAAACACAAAATTCGATGACTTGCATTAAAGAAATAATAATAATTATTCATAATAGAACATACAACACATATCAATTGTTTGGAGTAAGAAAAAAGTTGGGATGAGAGCCAATTATGCTGGAGTTTTGGGAAAGAATTATGTTGTCCTATTTGTGTTTGATTCAGGAATCTATTTGCTTAACAGTCCTGTGTCTTTTTTGTTGTATTTTTCATTTCATGATGCACCAAATGTTTTCAAACTGGTGAAAGGTCTGAGCTACAGGCAGGACAGCTCAGAACCCAGAAGCTTCTGCTACAAAGCCACTTTGTTGTGATTGTTGCATTATGCAGTTTAACATTGTTTTACTGAAACGTGCATGGTCCAGATGACATCTGGATTGAAGGATACCCTAAGAGATAAACTTATAGGCACTAAACTTGTAGGCACTAAAATATAAATAATTTTTTTTTTATAAATTATTTATCTTTGGAGAACTGCTTTAGGACAATGTCCATTATTCAAAGTGTTATACAAATAAAACTGAATTAAATTAAATTTGGATGGACATTTGGATAATTCTTTTTAACCTTGCAACCCCGGTCGTCCCAGAGCAGTTCAATAGGATTTTGGTGCTGTGACTGGGCAGACGATTCCATTAAAGATAACACTCCAGAGGACTGTTTGTTCTCTAAATAACACCTAGAGTTTGGATATTCATTTTCATTATCATTTTATAAGTTCCCCAATAGTTCAGTCCAGACAGGATTGCATGGTTTCGAAGTATGGACTGGTAGTTATGTTGGGTCACCTGGAAACCAGAGAAACTAGAGGAAGCCCTTACAGACACAGTCAGTAGGTACGAGGAAGCCTGCTCTACATTATGAATAGAAGAATTAATTTACACAGTAGGTTAGAGATTAACATTTGAATTAACCACATGTTAACCACAGACTCTTTCATGCAAACACACAGCTGGATAAAGAGATTAAGTCCGAGCATTTACTGCCAAATATCACTTTTTTCTGTTTCTGTGTGTTGAACTAGATATTAAAATAAAAAGAATGAAATTCTTAAATTCTTGATTAGAGTCCACCTGTGGAAAGGTTTATTGATTGGACATGATATGGAAAGACACACAACTTTCTATAGAAGGCCTTACAGCTGACATTGCATATCGGAGCAAAAAGCCATTCACTTAAGATTTCAAAGAGCACAGTAAACTCCATAATTCTTAAAAGGAAGAGGTGTCTCACACCAAGGACTTTTCATAGAGCTGGTTGTTCGGACAAATAGAACAAACGGGGTAGAGCCTTAGTAAGAGAGGTGGCCAAGAACCCTGACTGACTTTCAGAGATCCTGTGTGGGGATTGGACAAAGTACCTTCACTGCATATGTCTACTGAGCTGAGTTTTATGGCAAAGTGGGTGGATGGAGGACTCTTGTCAGTGAAAAACCCATAGAGGCCCACATAGAGTTTGCAAAAAAGCACCTGAAGGATTTTCAGACTATGTGGAACCAGACTCTATGGTCTGATGAAACCAAGATTGAACTGTTTGGCCTCAATTCCAAACATAATATGTAGCGCTCCTCATCTGCACAATATCATCCCAACAGTAAAGCATGGTGGTGGCAGCATCATGCTGTTTTCTGTAGCAGGGACTGGGCAACTGATCATGGTTGAGAAAAAGCTGAATAGATCAAAGTACAGAGATATCCTCAATAAAAACATGTTCCATAGTGATCAGGACTGTGAATGCCCTAGTGTCCCAGCCAGAGCCCTGACTTGAACCCTATTGAATATCTCTAGAGAGACCAGAAAGTGGCTGTCTACCAACAGTCCCCATCCACCCTCACAGAGCTTAAGAGGATTTGCAAAGAAAAATGGCAGAAAATCCCCGAATCTAAGTGTGCAAAGCTTGTTGCGTCATACCTACAAAGACTCGAGGCTGGAATTGCTGCCAAAGGTGCTTCAACTAAAGGCTCTAAATATTTATGTACATGTGATATATACATTGTTTTCTTTTTAACAAATTTAAATACATTTCTAGAATTTTGTATTCCCTTTGTCACTTTAGGTTACTGAGTATAGATAAAAGAGAAGAACAAAAAAATTAGAACCTCCTGTTTGGTTTAAAACATAGCTCTGTGTACAATAAAGGAAAATCTGCTTATCATGCCAAGACAAAAGTTACTTCCTGTCAACATGCTGTTGCCAGTTCTTTTCAACTTGAAGCACATTTGTGTAACCTTGGCAGGGATATTTGTGGCATATTTGCTATATACCACATCAAAGTTTGGTTTTTACTAAGTTTAACTAGCCTTTCCAGCTTCAATAGACATATATACCGTCTCAGACCCTCTCAGAAGGTGGATCAAGGCAGAAGGTGGGAGAATAAGATGCCAAAACCAATAAAGTCTCTCAGTACTGTTTGCACACACATTATCACGTAGGGATCATTTGGCACTCTTAAGCCATTCACTGGGACATTTTGGGCACTAGGAGAAAACCAGAGAAAGGAAGCCCACAGATAGGTATAAATGTGTGTACCCAGTTTTTCCCAGGGTACTCTCTGGATAAGTTTGGATGTGTGTTTGTTGGTGACCACTTGTACTGCTTCAGGTTACACTGAGTCATACATTCCACGTGACCAGGAAGCAATGTGGCATTGGCATTAGAATACATGCCAAAGTAACTTCACCACCCCACGGACTTGCAGACAAGATCGGCAAAGATGTGATCATTCTCTACTGACCATCTATGCCATAGAGCATCTGTGAGACTCCCTGATAACATTACCTTCTTTCTTTCCAGCCCAAACAACTCAGGCAAAAAGGGGGGCCAGAAAGTTGTGTCTCAGAGCCATGAAGACGATCAAGACTATCTAACAAGATTCTGGTCTTGAAGCTGTAATTATACTGTTTCGATTCCTCTTTTTAATTTGTTTAGTGCTAGCCATGCAGTGGTAGTTGCTTTCCCGAGTCCAGCAAATGCTGGCTTTCGTTATTCCAAGGTACACTTGCTGTGTCCCTGGGACAAGCAAATTCCCACTGATCTGAATTCCAAAGCAGTGAAGAAACAAGCTTCATTCAAATCCACACACAAACAAGTGTGTATTCACAAATCAGTTGCACAGTGTCAACAACCCGATCGGGAAATAAAGTGCCATAGAATGGGATGCCGCCGTCTAATTTTAAAATCTAAGTTTAGCTACCTGCGGCATCCAAAACTGTGTGCATTCTGACCCTACAGTAACGCATCCACCGCCGCCACGCCTCCATAAACCATTCCACAGATCCTGTTATGTCCCCTCATTCGAAACTAATACCGTTCCCACCCGCCTCATCTACATCCCCATTCCAACCCCCGACTCCCTCACCACCCGATTTGATAACAAATATTCCCTCACCTAAATTAGAAATGTGAAATAATTATGCCACCGGCCCTCCTACGGGTTATTCATAGGAGCCGCCGGTTGTAGGGGGAGCTTTCGTTATACAAATAGGTTACTTCAGAGAGTGACTTTAATTATGTTGGTTTCAAACAGAACATGAGTGCACAATTCCAGCGGGATTTGGAGTATCCAAAGCTCTTTGTTAACTGAGCGCAAATGTATGCCAGCGAGGAGCATCGGCCCCAACTCCACGCTCAATTTATTCACGCGCCGCACACCTCTGCCCGTGAATAATTCCGCTAATAATAAAGATAGCAAGAAACAAGAGGCGCTCGATTCTAGAAGAAGAGAAAGGGGCTAACAAAAGAGGAAGTGTACGTGATTTCTCAAGGACGAGTCACAGTCAAGGGCAATAATAACAAATCACTTGTTTTCACCCGTCGAAAGAGGATGCATCTACCATACTTTTTTTGGGGCTCCTTTCTTTATTTTGGTGGAACCTTTACAAGATCTATATCAAAATGGCCTTACTCAAAATTGTCTCCTCTTTTGGAATCTAGAACGATCCAGAGAAGTCAGGGAAAGGAAGCCCAGTGGTTAAGCTGTTGGCCTTCTAATTGGAAGGTCATGAGCTTGAACCCCAGAACAACCAAGCTGCTGCTGCAAGGCCCTTTAACCTTCATCTGCTCAGTTATATATTTGAGATAATTGTAAGTGACTCGGGAAAAAGGCATCTGCCAAAGTAGGAAATGGTACTGTAGAGTTTGGTTTTGTGAATTGCTTTTAAGGTTTTTTCTCCATGTAAACATTTTATAATTAGCTTAGCTTTAAAATGAGTGCAAAAAGCACAAATCAAGCCATCTTTAGAGTAAAAAAAAAATAGCATAATTGGTTAAAAATTGAAAATGACATTGGCTGCTTTAAAAAAACAAAACAAAGGTGTGTACCAGTAGAAGAAAAACGTTTTATCAAAACATAAATATATATTTTTGAATGTCTTAAAAATGTCTTAAATGGTTTTTAACTGTTTTCCTGGCATACAGACAAAAACGACGATCCAACTCTTTTTTACTGAAGAATTCCAGTAGATTCTGGGAAGTTTTCAAGACAACTTGCTAATTGAGTTGTATTCTAATGTATATAACTTGGAACTGTAGGATTTGATGTTTTTCGGTCCTGATCTTGTCTTGCTTTTTATCTAGGCCTTAACCTATTTTTATACTCAACCAAGCCTCGTTCTTGACTAGTGGTCTTAGATCTGACTATGGCGATGTTGATTACAGAAGGAATTTTGTACAAACACCTCATTTTCATTATGTAATTAAAGGAGCTAAACTTCGAACAAAGCATTACCTGAAATTACCTGAATACCTGAAAAAAGACTGGTGTGTATAAGCAATGGGCAATGACCTTGTAATCTGCTATACTGCGGCACGGAGGCGAATCTGCATCCTCACATCCACTAATATTTCACCATCATGCAAAAACAAATCTGTCTGTTTGACTGCAGGGAAATTTATCGTCGCCTCAGACGCTCACCTGATTGCCTTAGCTGGACACAATAAGGGAAAATTGCAGGCTGTCAGGTGAATTTCAGCCGCTCAGACGTATACGTACCATTTTTCTCGTGGTTGCTGATTGAAACCAAATTCGAAGCAAAAACCTAGAACGCAACCGCATTTCTGAAACCCTAATACTTTTAATTTGGGAACAATATTAATTAGGGGTTGTGTTTTGGGATTTTTTTTTTTTCATGCAATCTTTCATAGTAATTAAAATGTCACTGAAACAAAATAAATATGCAAAAGGTCACCGTTTCTGAAATTTCATCTCTTGGGTTATACAGGAAAAATGACTCGCTGAATGCTGTAGCCTCAGACATGCTCATATAACAAACCACAGCATATCCAGTGGGTAGACACCGGCACAAATCTTGTTAGAAATGGGATTGGCTTCTAAGCCATAATAATCTGCTGCTTGTTTTTTTATGTATAATGACATACAGTGTGTATGTAGAGAATATATATATATATATATGTAGCCCTCTCACTGATTCACTGGCTCAAATTATGTCTAGGGTAATTTTACACGTGAGAGGCACATCTAAATTTACTTGGTGTAATTTGTTTGCTACAAAGTAACCCCAAAATACTGTTATTAACCTCGGGCTTCAGACTTCAGTGTTTCTTTTAGACATTCTCTTCATTCAGAAATAACAGACATATTCAGAAATAACTTGAGAATATATTGCCCTGACATTACAATGCATTGTGATACAAATGCCAACTTCTATTCGATGCACACTTTTTTAAGTTGATACATCCACTGGTGGGCGGTCAGGGTCAGCAAAGCCTTCTCTGCTGGCCTAAACATTATCAGAAACACTGACCAACATTAACAACCTAAATTCTAATATTTGATCCATAAAATTTAATACATTTATTCCCAACAGTTTATTCTCTTCTTCTAATAGCGTTTCTCTTGGCTGCACTGCTTCCAGTACGTGTGTGTGGATGTTAGATTTTTTGTCCAATCAGATTTCAGCCTCTATCTGCTGTAATGTCAGTCTAATCTGCCCAGGGCCTTCAAAGTCAGTAGTGCTGGCCGATGTACCTTAGACTTTATTAGCAATGGGTCTGTTTCTTTAACCAATCAGATATAAAATTCACCTCACAGAGCCAGCTAGCTGACCTGATTTTTCTGTCCTCTGATTGGTTGTTCAGAGGGAAACTGTTCGACTGGCAAAACATGTCTGTAGCGCTCTGCACACATTAATAAATCTGAGATAGACTTTTTTATGCCCACAGTGTCTGACAGAGGAAGAGAAATTGATTTGGTTTCGGACATACTTAAATATCCATTTCAAGGTGGACTTTTCCAGAAAAGCAATACATTGTGAGGAGAGGTCAACCAACCACGAAGCTAGCTAGCTTGTCTCAGCCTAGGAAAGCGTTTGTTTACCACTTCCAGACCAGTGAATACGAGCGGTACCACTGACTTACAGTCTCTGAGGAGCAAATTATGAGTCTGCATCTCTGGTGAGTAGGTTTTATTTTATATACATTTTAGGGGTTTTGTCATGTTATTATGCGAAATGCCTCTCTCTCAGAAATGCCAGCATTGTTATAGTGTGTTTTTGTATTCTATAATTGTGAAGTGATAGTGGTGGTATTAAGAGGTGGATTAAGTCAGGTAAGTTCTCACTGAAGGCCCAGGTACTAAATGCACGGCCCGCCACCTGATGCATCACATCGGAATTTATTTTTTATTTTTACGTATTTGCTGGGCATGTAGTCCACATCTGGCCAATATACTTGAATTATTAATGCAGACACAAACAAATAACACAAAAGATCACGTGTTTATGGCCTCACACAAAACACCTGTGAAATAGAAATCATGTTGTTATATGTACATGCTCAGTGCAACAAATACGAATGACTGCAATCAAATATTAAAGGGAAATGCAAATCCCGGACTGGAGAACGTTTAAGCGCAGAGTGGCAGGCCAACGAGGTGACTCGATCTCATGAATAAACAAGTACATTTAATACAATATTGTCCAAATTCTTTTTGTCAGATGATACACATTTTGCTGGAATCCCTTTTGCTGAAATGATGTGATAGATCGGGAGATGCAAAATGAAGATTTTTGAAACTTTTCCTCTGGTCACATGACCCGGATTCCAGATTTTTTTCCTCCAGCCAACAATACATAGATAGCACTATAACCAAAAATATTTACACACACACACACACACACACACGTGCGTCATGATTCGGGCCAATCGGAAAAACTCTGCCGTCAATGAAAGCAGAGTTTGAAGTGAAAGCATGATAGGCTTGTAACACTCAGGCGCTCTGGTGTTTAAAGTCAAACAATTGCGTGTCCGAAGATAAAGAAGTGATAAGCCAGCAAATACTACTCGCAGTAGAAATAGGTGAAACATAGAGGTCGGTTGTTATGTTAAAGGAGTTGAGTAAAACTAAACAGTGGTGTCTTTTCTTCAACCTCTTGCTTTGACCTGCGAAGCCGTTTCGACATCACTGGGAGTAAAAAGATGCCTCACCGATGGGAGACGAGGCCTTTTTCTGCACTTTGTGTGTGAAGACGCTGTGTTAAGTGTGAGAGCCTGAGGAAAGACGGCGCACGGGGCGCTTAAGTAGCTCTCTGGGGGCCGCTGGGGATTCCTGAGGAGTCTGCAGGAACCTGGTTGCTTCGACAAACCTTCACATCTAAAGCGATAAACTTCCTTTCGTTCGCGCAAAAGCGAACGCTTTGACTAACGTAGCGAATCCAAAACCCAGTAGGAAACCGCGATTTAAGTGTAAGCAGTCATACGGCATAATAACGGCAGAGCCCAAGAGCGACGCGAAACCCTTAATAAATCAATTATATTTATAACTCGTATTTTAACACGAAAGACTGTTTCATAAATCGTCTGAATTGCGCTAGCGTAAATAAAGGGCTAATTGAATTAAAGTGAAAGGCTGGCACGAGCGCTCGGGCAAAGCCGGGAACCAGACGACAGCCGGCGTGTGAGTGTCATAGGAGCGCCACTTTTTCCTGATGTTCAGTCAATACTTCGCTCAGGTGCACTGGGCTGAGAAGGAGGAGTGAGAAGGGGGAAAGGGAATGAGAAGAGAGAGAAGACTAACAAGACTCAGTGCCTTGAGCCACCATTTCTGACTGACACTCTCTTAAGTGAGTAAAGATTTGTTCTGCTAGCAGCGGCAGTTTCGAGAACAAGGCGGAATCACAATGCGTGTCATGCCGCGAGTGTGTGTGTGTGAGTGTGTGTGTGTGTGTGTGTGTGTGTGAGCAGAAAACTAAAATAAGACGTCAAATAAACGTCAAAATGCGCCTGAACATATTAAATATGAAAGCATTAGTCAAATATGCATCATTAGTGTATTTTTTGTGTAAAAAATGAAAAACACTTTTCGTTTATAACCAGGTGGTATGAAGAACAAGGGAGAGTGGGGGAGGGGGGGGCAGAAAAAAGAAAGAAAAAAACGATGAAGAAAAGAAGAAGGAATCATTATGCAGGCTAAACAGTGCGCAAAGTCAGCTAACATATTCAGAACAGTCACAATCGCTAAGCCCTCTGACACAATATGTAATCTTGAGGGAAAATCAATGACGTGTCCAAAACTATAATTGCTACTCCCAAATTGCCTCAGTAGCAATATGCTTCTGAAGGAAGGAAGAAGTATAAACTCAGCAAAAAAAAAAAAAGGAAGAAAAGAAAGGAAGAAAAAGAAAGAAAGGTAAAAGGGATAAATATGCCGCTGTTCGGTGGATAAGCGAGCCTGCCAAAATGGCAGATTTTATATATCAAATATATATATATATTAAATAGATAGATAGATAGATAGATAGATAGATAGATAGATAGATAGATAGATAGATATCGCAATGCTTTTCCACATAAATTAATCAATAATAAATATAAAAAATATATATATTATTTTTTATAATAATATTATATATATATGTTTATAACTATATATATATGTATATAGAGTACATACAGTGGTTCCACCCCGGAAATCCCGGGGGTTACGTTTTAGGATCCCCGACGAGTTCAGAAAATCCGCTCATTTTGGACAAACCCACCGTAGACCATATGGTACCTTAGAACCTTCATTCATCAAGACATTATCTCACTTTCAAACAATAGAGTTTTTAAAACTTTTATGAAATTTCTTAGTGAAAACATAATTTAAAATGTTATTCCTAACGTCCCTGAACATTCGTTCATGCTGCCGATTCCCACGAATTTTAAGATAATCCCAAACTTGCTGTTAGTTAGGTTCTAAATGAACCCAAAGATTTTCAGAGCCACGAGTTCCGAACCGCAAATTATCTGTGGTTGATATATATATATATACAGGGAAAGAAAGAGAAAAGCCTTTAGGCAATGACTACATGAAACTATGAGGAAGACATCATACCCTATATATCTGTCCTAAGTCCTGACATAATTTATGGGATGTAGCTCACATAGTGAAATTCAATCATTAGGACAGTCACGGCGCTCGGAAAAGCCCTGAGCCCTGAGCTACTCCTGACTCTTCAATCGTTACGATCCAGCGGCGAATGAAAAACAGGAGGGGGTAGAAAAAAATAAGAGGAGTACTTCAATGGGCCACCCTCCTTCGAAGCAGCAGCCCCTTTCGCACCGACGAACCCACTGCAATTAGTCTAATTAATGTGAAACAATGGAGCGCATGGCCACTTATCAAATTGATTGTTCTCCCTATAGAAGGGGGAGTGTGGCAGGCCTGGCCTTGTAAAGGCCGACTAATTTCAGAAGATGATTGGAGTTGTCACGTTGCTGTGGGCCAATTACCTCCCGACTTCGGTCACGGGCGGCGGGAGGGATAATTAGCGCACGTTTAAAAGGGCTGTATTCTAATTAGCTGCACTTTGTCAAAATACGCCGGAGCGAGTTTAGACAGTGGAGGAACTTTGGTTTGGCACAATGATAGCCAAGACGACCAAACATACACTACAGACACACACTTCCCGTAATGAGTGAGATGTTTTTTTTTAAGCCCCTTAAGCCCATCTCCAGCAGCTTAACACAGACACTTTAACAGAGTCCTATAAAGTGTCTCTCTCTCTCTCTTTCCTCTGGAGCTGCTGCAAATCCATCATTAATCCTTTCAATTAATTTATTCTTGCGGGCTTCTCCTAAGGTGATTTAATACGCCACTATGTTGGCACGCTGGCGTTGAAATGAGAAACCTCAGAAGCAGGAGGTGAAGTGTTTCCCGCTCTTGCCTCAAACAAAGTGGTAGGAAGTGTGAGATGGATTTTGGACTGCATTTGACGTGGTTAGTCGAAGCTCCGGGACTCCCGAACAGTTCTCCGGTGGTCTACATTTGTAAATGTTTATCTTAATCTTAACCTTTGTCTGCTTCGAAATTCGTTCGTTCAATCACAGCAATTGAGAAAACGCGTTAATTTGAAATTCCAGGGAAAGAGCCTGAGGCGTATTGGCTGCGTATGTACAGTCAGAAAACACTTGAAGACGGTGCCAAAGAACAACGACGAATCGACTGCAAACGGATGCCAGATGGCAATTTGTTCGCAAGCGTTCACTATTTCTTTCTTAATTATCAATAATGGGACTCCTTTACAAATTTGCATTATGCTTTATCTATTAGCTTATTGTATAACAAAAGCCTTAACATTGGAACAGATATCCAGACCTCTGAAACACTCCTTTCATCACCTGCTGCATTCTCGTATTCATCTTTTGCAGGAATCGCCTGCAAGGAGATCTTCAGCTGAACTTTCCCAAATGAAGGCAATTATTCTGTTAGGCTAATTACTATTCCAATTAGCAGGGCTTTAACAGCTTTCCGACCTTATTAGCATAGCTTTAGCAATGCACATGGCCAATTCAGAGAGCAGAGCACTTTTAGCACTTTAACTGAGAATCTGCTGAACCACCACCTCCAAAGCTACATGTTAAAATACGAATACCAAGCAAATAGTGGTCAAGATTTTTAATGTGGCAACCTTTTGCTTACTGAATCTTCTGAGACGCATGATGAAAGAACGAAAAGAAAGCTGTCCGTTGTTTGGCTCAGGAGCAGTCTGGGTAACAAGGCAGCGAAGACAGAAGCCCAGGGGAGCTTCTGCTCTCCAGATTAGACGCTGCCATTCAACCAGAGCGGCAGGGAGAAGGAGGTCCCCAAAAACACATCAGACAGCATGTCAGTCCTGCTCATTGTATCTTTTTACCTCTGTCTCTTCCTCTCTCTTTCACATTGAAACATTCCTTTATGTCAAAACAAATTGGCCAGGCTTTAGATCCCCACCCTCAGCTGCCGGAAAGTGAATTAATATTTCGGTGGATGTAGGGATTGAGACACCACACGCAATTGAAAAAATCATCTAGATGTTTGCCCAAGATAACAATCCGTCGTCTCTCTTCGTTTTTTCTTTCACAACAGCACACCTCCTGGTGAAAGAAATTAGTCCTAATCGCAGGAGCCTTAACAACAAAACCGAGTAGCCAAACTGCAGTGCTCATTCCACAATGTAACCCAACTCCCGTTTCTGAAAGAAGCCAATAAACCAGCAGTTCTTTAGGAAAAAAAAAGGACTCTGACCTTCCTCACACACTTTCTTCGAAAGCCATTAAGATCCGATTTCACTCCCTTTCCATGGGAAGACACTGCCCTTAAAAAAAAATATACGTTCTTACATAGGTGTCGCTTTGAAAATGATCCAAATCAGTTTTTTTGCTATTGACACACTCATGGCATGTGCATCCTTTTCTGGAAATTGATCGACGTAAACTTTAGTAAATCCTCCCCAAAATGAGCATATTCATCCAATCAAAACGTACTATTATTGATAGTCCATTTAATAATAGATCCATTGTCCATTTAAGGTACTCTTACACATCTTTATGAAGTGGTTTTCAGACAAAGAATGAGGATTATCTGTCAACACCATTCACCTTCACATTTCACTCAAGCTTAAGCCTACTTTGGCAGAATGCAAAGCTCGGAGTGTTTACATAAACAAATCGTGTAGTTCCACTGACTTAATCGTGTAGGCTTATATGGTCACTTTCAGTTGTTTATCTAGTAAGGGGTTCCTTCTATGCTAGTTAGGACCTCTGAGACATCCAGAAAATTTGCATGGAAATAATAATTCCCTCAGTAACCCATACCATAAAGCCACTCACTGACTTGCCTTCTATCTATCTATCTATCTATCTATCTATCTATCTATCTATCTATCTATCTATCTATCTATCTACATACTCAAGTAAAGATAGGAGACCAATAAAAAGAAAAAACAGCAAGACCACAAAGTCTCAAATTAAGCACAAAATACGCTATGATTCAGACATCCGGCAGTTAAAACCGTCCGTGTGGAAACATAGCAAAAGTTCAGTTCGATGATTTACGTAATTTAAAACACAGTAATTATTTTAAAACATTTACAAGAATATTTTGTCTTCATGCTCTATTTTAAGTTTGGTTTTAGTAATAATAAACATGCATTTGCATAAATTATCCATATTTGTCCATGCTCATGTGATTAAAGTATTAAAAACTTGAAAAGTGTTTATTGATTGTGCATTTAGAAGTCATGACAATCACGAGATTAATTGTGATTATATATTTTAATGGATTGACATCCCTAATATACATATATATATATATATATATATATATATA
>MU570271.1:1563397-1672484 GCA_024362625.1 Silurus asotus
GGGATTTAATACACCCATAGGAAATGGAGATTTAAAAGACTTTTTTTTAATCAGCTCAGAGATTACAAATGCAGACGAAAAAGGTGAAGACGATCTCCTGTTTTTTTTTGTGTTTTTTTTTCTCGGAGGTGGTGTGGATTTACGGCACGGCCCATCCGTGAGCATCTAATGCCACCCACAGCATGACGAGCTCATCAGCATTCATGACATCAAAACAGATGCAAGCATGTACAGTATAGGGAAAGAAAAGAAAGAAAGATAGAAAGAAAGAAAGAAAGAAAGAAAGAAAGAAAGAAAGAAAGAAAGAAAGAAAAAGAAAAACAGCCTTAAAATTGGCTACAGGTTGTGACGAAGCCCGTAATCCAGGGCTCAAGTGGCACGGCAGCACACGTCTCCATTCGACTCTATTGGGGCTCCGAAAACACCTCCTTGTTCTCTCTCTTTCTGCCACATCGATATATTTCATCTGGAGCACCGTGTAGCAATGGAGAGATCAGCAGAATGGGCCGAAATAATAGAATATTCATCCCTTTAATCCATATTCAATTCTTTTCCCCTCCTCCGGTCGCCTCCTTCTCCTCGGTGCATGCATATGAGCTCGGGCTGTATCTCTGTATTCAAATGAGTCGTTCTGCCATGCACTATCTCCTGTCTCTAGCCTTCGTCCCTCACCCCCTTACCCCATGTTAAATTCATATGTTGGGTTTCAACCCGGCTAACTAGCTTTTGACAGGACGACTTTGCCAGACGACTGACGGATGCGTCTGGATGAAGCAAAGGATCGCAAAGATTTGTGTAATACAAAGAATCAACCCCTAGGTGGGTTTAATACTAGACGGGTTCCAATCAAGAGATCGGGAGCCTTGTTAGAACTTTCTTAGTAGATCTAATGACATCATCAACCCTTCCATCAGCCACTTATTTACCCGCCCCGCGTCGGCCATCTCAATCATCTCTATCAGACGAACTATTCCTTCATCACCTCCAGATTACACGATAAATGAATAAAGCTATTACTGCTGTGTGCCGAAAGGCCCCTGCTGACAAATATGGATACATTTCAGGAGCACCGAAGCCACCAAGGAACAATTTTGCAGATTTCATCAAGAGTTCTAATTATGTTCCTGTCAAGTCCAGAATGCTGCAATCCATAACTGGGGGAAGCGCTCGGCGACGAGCTGTCGTACGAGGGGCGTAATTTATGCCCTGTTGAAAGCGGCCGGGGGGCGTGTCGAGTGTTCTGGCGTGCACTGCGCCCCCCCGACTAACACCGGGATTGTGGGAAGATGAAACCGTTAGCTTGACGGAAGTGATGAGACCGAGACGGTTCGGAGGACAGGATGAGCGTGTCTCTGTAGGGACTGGGAAAATGTTTAGTAAAGGTCAACTTTGCGGAAATATTGTATGTATTTTCGCTCTGCAAACAAAACATGCTTACATAAGAGCTGGTTTAAACATGGGGGTGAGATGCATGAGGATGGGAATGAGGATTAAGGAGCAACGTGTGCGTTCCTGATTTCCTTTCCCTTCTGAAGGAATGCAAATGGCTTTTGTATTCACTTGCACAACCAGTAGGAGGACACACAAAAAAGTGAGTGAGAGAGAGAGAGAGGTTTGACAAAAGGAATTGATGTGAGGACAGGAGGAAAGAGACGCAGAGTTGTTGAAGTTCTGCCTCCCATACTTTTTGTGGCAGAAAGTGAACAGCAAGTTCGCGAACAATGTCAACCCTAAAAGAAACTTTAACCTGGTCATTGTATGTACACACACATCCATTAAGTGATGCATAACAAGAAGTCAGAGTGTGAAAAAAAAAGTGTGTATTCGTCGCCAAGTGTGATACACACTGATTCTCCTGGTGCTTCAAGACCTATCCATTTCGAGACAGATGACATCTCGTGTGCCAGGGGACCCCATTAGGAGAAAAGGGCCAGAGCGGCGTGTGTAACCCGTCCACTTCTCCCCCTAAAGTAGAAGAGGGGATTTCGCAGGCATCCCACGATGGATGAGCCACCGCTGAACTGGACACTTCGCTCGTTGCCATAAATCTGAGAGGACCCCAGTGCATGCATGGAGGGTGAGAGGGCACATGCTTTTGCTGCTCTGCTTGGATTTCTCGGCCTTCCGCTTAACTTCCTGCATCACACACACACACACACACACACACTCTCAGATTTGAAACCACCAGTATCTTTCTCATATAGCTAATATCAGTAGAAGTGTTGACAACCATCCGACTCAGATCCTATCATCTCCAGCTCATGTTCTCATTGTGTGTCTTCATACATAATAATAAACATGGCTGTCCCAGCATCATCATGAACAGATCTCTCTCTCTCTCTCTCTCTCTCTCTCCTTTTATCCCTCCTCCTTGTTGCTCTCGGCTTGGCTCACTCAAGCACAACTAAGCCAGTGCCTAGACACAATGAGACCGTTTTACAGCAATCATCTCTTTTCACACTCGCTGATGCTCTTAAAAGCTGCAGGGATCATGAACTTCCCTCTCCCCTGCCTGGCATTCCAATATTGGCTCCGTCTGGAGCCACTGGCCAGACAAGCTCTAGACAGCTCGTTCCTGACCAATCGCAGAACTTCCCAGACAATCAGATTCGATACGATTGAACTCGAACTGTTAAATCGTAAAGTGTAATAACAAGAATGTGAACTTGTATCATTGTTAATAAACACTAAAGCCAGGTCCATGGTTTGGTTTTTTGCTGCGCCGCAAATGAGACGTTGCATCGAGGGTGAGCCGGGGTCGGCCTGCAAACCCTCTCCAGGCACAAAGTCTGGTTTACATAATCCCAGCTCACGAACACAGATCACACTCTGATTATCCAATTAAACAAAGGCAGCTCTGCCTTCGGTCTACTTCCAGGAGTTTGCGGAGGAGCTAGCATCAATTTTGTAAGTGCTTTTAACGGATTACGGCGTGCGGGATTCGCTTTTAGGGATGAGGAATGGCTTTCTTCGTTCCGCCGTACTACATTACGGTGATTGGGTGGGGACAAATCGAGAGGAACACGTGGAAGAATGGAATGAAGGTTCCAGGTCACAGACGATTGTGTGGAATGTTTTGGATTTTGACATAAATATAAGCCTTATAATTTTTATTATAATTATTATTATAATTATTATAATTAATATTATTATTATGTACCACTTTGGCAGTTTAATTCTACCAGAAAATTCCCATTGAAAATCCAATGAAAGTGAAATATATATCCGCTGTTATTACAGTGCATTTATTATGTATTAAAACAGCAGTAGAGCTTATCTAAACTAACTAAAGTGTGTGTGTGTGTGTGTGTGTGTGTGTGTGTGTGTGTGTGTGCGTCATTTTCCTAATCTTGTCTAATCTGTCTCCTCGATAAAGGCCAGACACCTGACTCCACAAAGTGTGTATTATCTGAAGTACAGGAGGGTGCACACACACACACACACACACACACACACACACACACACAAGCACCACAGCGAAAGAAACTTGTTTGAATATCACAAAGAGCAGCAAGCTTCGCCGCTATCTGAGCGTATTTGAATTAGCACTCCGATTAGGAAACGCCGAACCGAAGAGACCCCGAACTCCTGCCCCATGCCAAGCCTCGATATCAGATCTGCAAACACCATCAGCATTTAGGAACACATTATCGTTGGCGTGCCATTTAGGGCGGGTAGATTTATATTTTGTGCTCTATCACGAGGAATTTCTTTTTAGCTTTAGTTATCAACGGATCTCGTGCGCACAAAAAGCCTGATAACAAAGGCAATGCGGTGCCATATTGTTGGGCCATGGCAATTAGAACGAGGGGCCTCGGGCCAATCTTACTGTGCGGTGTTCTGAGTGTGTGTCAGAGTGTGTATCGGAGTGTGTGCGGAGGCACAGGAGGAACGACAGCTTTGTACAGGATAACCCATGACTGGTGGAGCTGTTTTTTTTAATTGAGGTCCCGTTGCCTTGAGCGGGTGTCGCTTTTTTTGTCCGTTGCATAACCCACACTCCCCTAAGAGCCTGAGTGAAATATTTTTTTAGACGTTAATTTATACGTAGTATTCCTTTATTTGCTACAGTATATCTTTGACACTATATATACGATTAACAAACCATTCTGTATATTTCTGGCTAAAAGGATAATTGATATCATTCCTATTTCTATTTTTTTGTCCATTTATCAGAATGTGTGAGATGGCAAAACAACCCCTCTTGAGACTGAGACTGCACTGACTGTCACCTCCTTTAACGGCTCCAATGAAGAAATTTACAGCAAAGAACTCCCCACTTTCCCTAGACCCAGTTAAGAGTCCTTAAAAAGCATACACACACATTCACACACCTACATTAATCAAGTCGAGCTGCGCTCACGCTTCCCGCGATACATCAATTACCATGTTTTATTGCAACAAATTCCGCTTCGGCTACAGACACCTTATTAGAAGTGCGTGGTGTAGAAGTAAAAGTCTTTTAACACAGTAACACGGCGTTTGTCGGCACTATTGTCTCCGAGTCCACAAACAAAATCGACTCCGCTATTAGCATTAATGAGCGAATGAGAAATAAAGAAAAAATAGAACCAAGGGAACTGGTGCCGGTGGTGGTGTTGGGAAGGGTGTACCGACTTCCAGTTTGCTAATTCCACATGCTAATAATAAAAAAGGACATTGCTATGCACGGTCTGCCCTCCCTCCGTCTTTCACTCGGCCCAGCTCAACAGAGAGCGACTGCCATTGTTCGCATGAAAGACAATTAGAGTCGAGAACATCAAAACCTGAAAAAAAAATGACTTGGCGCTAACCAGCGCTGGGTATTGAAAATGTTCTCTGCTTCATTTTCCGGACTGATAGACAACAATCCTCTGAAGGCCCAGACTTTTCCGGGCGCAAAAGGAAAAAAAAAAGGGAAGAAGCTGTGCAAAGTGAGGGAAAATGTATATGCAGGGGTGTAGGGAATCACCCCTGTGCACTGATTTATGCGTTTCGGAATTTATTAACCTGGCAGCTTCCAGTTGAAGGTTTGCCACGTTTGTAGCCTCAAGCCGCGAATTCCACACATCGAAGAAAATGCACCAATGATAGCAGCTATGCATTTCCATAAAGAAAAAAAACATGTAGATGTGTGTGATGGAGTTGATAGCCACCTGATTTTATCCTGAGAATTATGTCTTGCTTTACTGATGATGGTTTGGTTCCCAAAACCCATGCAATGGCCATTTCTCCCATGCGTCCTCCACCCATCATAGTAATTCCTCCACCCATCTTATTATCGAAACTCCAATCAACACTGCGTCTATAGAATATGCGTGTGGCAGCTACTAAGAAAACTCCAAGCAAGCTACATATGCAATCCTGCTTAATTTAACAAGGAAGGAGAAAACATTAAAAAAATATATATATACATTTCTGGCTATGCCTCAAACGGGGCGTCCCCGCTCCATCAGAGCTTGGGTTTTAGCCGAAGAAGCTAGCCGAAGCCGGGACAAGGCACACCGGTGAGCCAGGAATAGCGCAAATCAATAGCTTTGACTGCACATTCTCCAGGGTGGAGATCGTTGTCTTTTTGAGTGGGGGCTGAGATCTGATCTGTGGCTGCTGCAGATGGGAAGGGAAGGAGGGGGGGATGTGGGCCGGAAACTGGATGCCAACACTGGGACAAGCAAGCACCATGGCTAATGTGATGAGGTAACGTGGCAAAGAATAGAAACGGGGCGAAAAATAAAACAGTACCTTAAAATACCCTCTCATGCCAATCCGTTGAGAGTTTTAAGCCTTAATGGGAGACACTTGGAATCTGCGGTATGTGTTTCAAAGTCACTGCAGGCAACTTTTTGTTCGTTTGAAACAGCCTACGTTTCCTGATTGTTACAAAAATTCTGCATAAGAATTGTAACCCTCGGCGACACAACCCGGCATGACTGCTATGTAACGATTCACTTCCGGGGTTCTCGGCTGCTGTTCGAGCCCCGCGATCGGCTTTCGGATTGGGGATGGAAACCCTTATTGATCATTCCAGCAGTCAATGCCCATCAGGAGGAACAGGACCAGGCCATTAGAATGGCAGTCAATGGCCAGAGTCAGCAAGGGGGTAACTTTAGCACAGCCTCAGAGACACATCAATGTGAACCTAATCCTGCTCTAAGTGGCCACTCTGATACTGCCGTGCACTTTCTCAAACACTTCCCATAGCAGTGCGTCACACTCGGGTTTTTTTCCTTTTTTTTAAAGGGGGGAGGGAGAAGTGGGTTGTTGTGGGCAGGTACTGTAACAGTAGCAGTATTATTTGAATAAAACCATTGTACAGTGATACAAGCTACCATGACATCTCTCATGTCTTGATGAACCACTTACAGGGACTGAAAAGCTTTTGCTTTTCTTAGTCATTAAGAAAATATTTATTTAGAAATTCATTTAAAAAGTGTAGGAATATTTTGGGGCAGTTATGAGGATAGCTTTTATTTCCATTCATGTTTTATTACCTGCATTGACTGTTTTACTATGACAAAAACTCTAATAGACTTCATAATAGTGTACAGTAATAGAAATCACTATTAGAAGTCAATAAACACACTCTACACAAGGGTTGTGCATCTCAATAACCGATTTGCGATTCGCGATGTATAGCCAACGATGCGATATATTATAGTACCATATGGTACGGATAATTATTTTTTATTTATTTGCATCGGACAGACAGCAAATCATAAATTTCTTTTCCTTCTTTTCCTGTTATGTCTCTAGGAAGATGCAGCTCTACCTCTGCCATGGTAATCTATATACTATTTGAGTTTCAGGACATGTCTCGGTCTCCGTAGTGTCATTTTCGTGTACGCCATATCCACCTAGCAGCAGTGGTGCTGAGGGAACGTGCTCAAGAAACAGTTTAGAGTTCAATCGTTTTTTTTCCTATGCAAATCTGTTTAAAACGCTGCTAACTTGTATGAACTTTAATGCCAAAGCACCGATGCGAATAAGGGAATCTTAGCATCCCTTCTCTACACACACATAAACAAAATCTGACTTTTTGACCACTTGATTGACAGTCTGAATTCATACCATTAATGAATTAAAGGTTTCACAGAAAAGCAAAGCTCCGACTTTTACTTTTCATCACCCCGAAGCCTCTTTCCTTCCATCAGCTTTTTGCTACTGTCTAAACACTCGAGGAAAAAAGTGTAGGGGTCCGGATCGCACCGAAAAATGTGAATAGATTAGAATAAATTAAGATGAAACTATTAATGCATGCGTTTTGCTTACTTCGAGAATTGCTAAGCTTGCAGAGGAGTCTTTCATGGTCTGGAGAAGGTAGGAGTTGGGGATTGGGGGGAGGGATGTTTAAAAGAATCCTGTACAAGTAAGAACGCCAGTTTTATTGTGGTTTGCAAGAATGAAAAGACAGAACATGGAGAAAGATGGAAGATGTGGAAGCAAGCACAAGTAATCAACAAAAGTCTTTTGATGAATGGATATGCGACATCTCTTTCCATTGTATTTTGATTCTGAGTCCAGTTGTTTGCAGATGTTATTGATTTATTCATTCATTCATGTTAAAGAAAGGATTGAGACTAACACAAGACACCAGCATATTTATCTTTACGAATAGCATAACATAAAAAAAATCAAAAGCGCTATTAGCCCTCTTCCACATCCCCAAGCCTGCATAGCCCCATGATTGGTTATGACTGAAACCTTTTTGTTACTGTCAGGTGAAAAAGACAACACAACCTCTCCCACTCAGACAACATGGCTGGTTTTCCCTTTTCAATACCTGTGACATTGTCTGGATCTTTAAAAATCTCCTTCTTGTTTTTTTTTAAACACACTTAAAATGAATACATTAAAGAATTAAAAACAACCAGCCTATGCTACAGTAGCACGCCATCCATTACTCAGTCCAGTGCATCATTCAGTACTCATAAAACAGTCACAGTGGTTGTGAAGAGCCCCCGCAGAGAGCCTGGTGGTCAACTGGTGGCGAGCTGAGCGCATGCTAATTAGCGCTCAGCTGAGGAATGAGCATGCATTAGCCACGCGACTAATCAATGAGAAAAACCACTGAGCAAACTCCTATCCAACCATTTATTTTTAGTCTGCGCTAACCTCTGTCTCCCCCCACTCTCATTAGCAGCTTAGTCGTGGAGAGGCGTGTGGGTATGGATAGCGAAAACAGGCGCACAAATTTCCTAAACACACACACACACACAGTATCTTGAATCACTACAGGCCATGTTAGATCTCATTTCCATGCAGGCCAATACCATGAGTTGGCCACTGAGTGAAGAAAGAGATGACATGATCTCATGGTGCACATTGAGCTGTGCTGTTTGGTAACAGCTCGTAGCAAATCCAAGCTGGGGAAGGAGATCATGCTGTGATTCCGGTGCGCATTCTCTATAATGTGGGTCAGGTTTCCTTTGAGTTTCTTTTACACCCCTGAGGAAACCTCCAGGATCCAGGTCAAGCATTCAAAAATAAATAAATGTATACATAAAGTAATGAATGAATATATATCGTATACACTTTATGAACACCAAAGTGGAGGAATGGAAAGTGTGATATACCAAATATAAAAATCCTAATATTCTTACAACCAGAGGTCAAATTTTTTGACCTTCACAAAAAGTGCATGAGAGTGCTTTCGTTAATGGACCCCCATCACAAAAAAAGTGATACATTTGCCATATTACTGTATGTCATCGTGCTGACTTTTAATTAACACTCATATTTGTTGTCATTTTCCACTCTTCTTCTTTCCTCGTCTGCGTCTCCCTCTCTCTTTCTCTCTCGCTCTCTCGCTCTCTCCTTCTCCCCCTTATCTGTTGTCCTTTTGGGAATAACAGTGATTAACTAAAGTAAACTTGGCTTTACTTATCGTATTATGCTCAGGAAGCCCTGGAAGGACTAACGCTTTAAAAAATTTGCATGCAAATGCTGAACCCTGAACACTGCTTGCCTCACTCGAGGCGCTTGATGGTAAGCAATGAAATATATGTTGTTGTTTTGTTTTTGTTTTTTTTTTTGGGGGGGGGGCACCAGTACTTCCTGTCTCTATTCACTTCATAATACGTATATTTTTTTCAACTTGTCCAAATCAAAGTGTGGAATTCATGGTGGGATTTAGTTTATTATGTCATGTCTCTCCCAGTTCACCTGGTGCTAAATACCATATTATAGTCTGTTGAATCCCAGTTGGGGTAAGAGGTCACCCATTCAAGAAGATTCAATAAGCGATCGGTGGTGAATCCAGACTCTGAGATTTGCTTGAAAAACAGACATTCTGCACAGAAGCTTCTGCTCCGTAGCCGCAGATTACAGAACGCTGAGCGAGCAAAAAAAAATAAATTAAACACCAACACACATTTATCACCTATGTTTTTTGTTTTATTCCCCAAAGAGTTAATACCTGGAGTCATATACAAGGGGATGTATACATACACACTGACCACCCATAATCTGACACTACGGAAATTGCCTAAGGTAAAAGAAAAATGCTAAAAGAGACAAAAGCTGGAGTGTCGGGGAGAAAGGAGGGAGGTAGAGTTACTTAGAGAAAGAAAATAGAGCCCCCCTGCTCCAGCACAGAGCCCCCTCATTGGTGATTAATCAGCCGACTCACAGCCTGGTGCACATTAACCAGATAATTAATAATTTCTTAGGGGATGCCAGCTTGGCAAGTGTTTTATCAACCTGAGCAAGAAGAGGGGGGGCAAAGTGGAGAAATGGAAGTGTGGTGGGTGGTGGGGGGGTGGATCAGAGGATCGGCTGGAGAACCACAGGATCATCATTATCGTCAGAAATGAATATTTATTAGGATTTGAACCCACAGCCTACTGGTAATGAGTCCAGAGCCCTGAGTGCTAATCCGCAGATATAGGTGCTGCTGAGATTTCACATGTACATAATAATAATAATAATAATAATAATAATAATAATAATAATACACACTTCAACTCAGCTCTATCCTACTTTTGAAAACTAGTTATAACGAGATATTAATAGTGAAAATATTCTCGAAATTGATCTTCCCTCTGCAGATCCTTTGCTTTGTCATTCTTTTTTTATTTTCTCAGAAACCTCTTTTAAAACCCTCTTTTTGGTTCTTTTTGAAATACCGTCTCATCCATAGCCTGGCTTCTTCAGCTCGGGATGAGAGAACAAGAAGGGTCAGGCGAAACTTATTTTCAATGTATAAATATATATATATAGTCATATTGATTTGCCTATTTTTTTTTATAGGACGTATATAACTGTGCAGAAAGAACGAGCTCTTCTTATTGTTTCTATTCAGTCTAAACTGGGCGGAAACTATTTTTTCGAACCCGTTGGTATTCGTATATCTCTCAGAGCTGGCACCTTCATCCCGGACACCCGTGTACGAGTCGGCGCTTCCCGTATCGTTGGTAACATTTCCCGGCTTGTAAAAGTCACCTTCTACTTGTAATTCTGCGTAAATAAAAGCTTGTTACAAAAAGTGCTAATTCCTAAAATAAAAAAATAAAAAAACGCATCTATCTCAGGAATAGATAGAAGTACATTTTTTTTTGTGCTGAAAGGATTGGACCAAACTGGGGAAAAGGAGGTGTGTTTGGGTACCTGGTTTCCCCCTCTCGCAGCCTCAGCTCTCAGAAGCAAACATCAAAAGGCTTTCAGCCAAATTGAGAGTGACAGCTCCTTCATTTGTATTCACCATGACATTACAGATCTAAACTGAAGTCTTAAGGCTTTTTTAACTATTTGTCAGGGGAGGCCCATTGTTCTTCCTGCCTCAGATCTCGGCTTCTGAGCCTCTCGACTTCTCTGCATACTTGCCGTTAACTTTGAAGGATCGTTCGGCAAATGCGATTAGGACCCCCCTATCAAAAACAACAGAAAAAAAAATATTCTCAACTCTGGGAAGAAGAAAAAACAGAAATGGGACTCGCATTTTACACTTAAATGTTTCTAGATGTATGTACAAAGTGGTGCGGTGTGGGATTCTGGGCAAAGTTAAAATCGCTGGAAAAATTATTAAAAAAAAATGGAAAGTCAGGGGGAATAACAGGGGTGAAAGACAGTCAGACTTGGCATCACATTAGAAATGATATATTTTAGTATTTTTAGGGAGCCAAATACAGTATAGGCTTGCTATTCAGTTTAATAGGAACACCTGTACACATGCATGCAATTATCTAATCAGATGCTATAAGGTCAAGCGCTTCAGATTATATTCACATTAATGACCAATATTTAGTGAGAAAAAAAAAATTAATAAATAAACCTCCCTGAGGCAATATAAAGAAGAGATCCTGATTGGAACCAGAATCCAAAAGGATATCATCCTGTACTTGACACCAGATAGTGAGATTATAAATATTTCCCTTTTATAACCGAGCAGGAAATTCACACTAGTCTGTATCCTGAAGTCTATTTTGTTAAAGAGAGTATCTGTTCACCGATAGAGATCAAAGTGCAAATCTGGTATCAGACAGGCTGGTTTAAGTATTGAGCTTAGGGTAAGTCCAATAACCACTCTTTACAACCCTTATTTTAATGTTTGGGGAATACTGCAATATTTCAAAGGTTTCTAAAGATACAGTGGGGGCATATACACCAAAACTGGACTGTTGAAACCTGTCAAAAGTAATCATCCAATTTTTTTTCCCAATTTTATCTTTATATATAAAATGATACATTGGGTACCCTACATTTCGTCAGGCTCCGCCCTCTACTTATGAACTGTCACTTGTAAATTGCTCTGTTTTGCTAAATAATGTACTGTGAATTTTTAAGTTTTTAAGAAACTACAGTAGACTACCCCATATTGATGACCATTCTTTAAGACCCCTGGGAAGGCTAGGCTGTGTCTTGACATACAATATTTTCAATTTGGGGTCTACCGGTATATATATTCAATGTTCAGGAGTTGCTATAAAAGTGCCTATTGAGTCTGTAGGTTTTCTTCTTTTCTTTTGTTTTATATTTAATAGGATTATGCTAAGGTTAGGTTTTCTTCCCATTTCATCCCACTGACATATGTGGCCCAACTCATTCTCAACAAGCATCTCCTTTACGATAATGCACGTTATACTGATTTCCCAGCGCACAAAATCACAATCATAAATACAAACTGTGAGGCAAAACCAAAAGCACTTGTCTGAGTATGCCCTAGAACCCAGCTCCCTTGGCCATACCCTCTCCAGACATGCGTGAGCAATGGTCCCGGGTCCAACAGAACTCCTTTGAAGTTCAACCCAACATTATATAAACTGACTGTTCATTTCAGATAAGAAATGCGCCCAGGATTTATTGACTGCTGGCATTTAATGGAGTGGGGAAGTAAAGGAGATGATTGGTCACCAGAAAATAGCTGGTGGAATGCCAGTAGGTAAAATAAACCTAATTCCAAAAAGCTGATTATGTTTGATTTGGCTACACTACTAGCCGCAATTCTTTCCAATCAGCAGTGTCTTTTCATTAACCCCCCGCTGCGGTCCTCAAAAACAGACAACGCTGGTCCCCAAAGCACAGTGGCACACACAAACATACACACCCACACACACTCTCATTAAAACACTCGCAATTCGTAAATGAATCAACCCATTACTTTCCACATTAGTCACAATCGCTATCACATTCTCATTCATACTTTATGCCATATCCATACCATCCACCATAGGGAGAACATCCACACCAACCATTATCACCAGTGATTATAGCTTTGGACTGAACAAGGAACCCTGGAGCTCTCAACACCAGATTAGCAAGCCTGTCTCTAGCCCTGTTCGGTATTTCAAAGCTGCATTGGTATAATGATAGTAATTCAACACACTTCATGCACTTTTAGAAATAAAGATAATAGAACTTTTTCTAGACTCTTGTTTGACTATTTTCTCTGTTGTGTTCAGGGAAGCGTTTCCACTACTTGAAAGCAAACGCAGACAATGAGGAGGAGATTCTTCGGAGACACCCAGCAACTAGTACCAGAACTTCTCTCTTCGTCTCACTTTTTGTACTAGTGTATATGTCACTTTAACTCTGGACTGGCGCTTTATGTCATCTTATAACAGCATATAGACACTTTAAGGACAAATCACAAGATTACTTTAATCTTTACTTCTGTCAATATCTGTCTTACACATATCCATCCCTTTCTGTGCATTTGTATACATACATATATATGTATTTGTATACTTATATTCTATTTCTGTTTTTACATGTTGGACAGTTGTAAAAAAAAAAACCATTTCACGTACTCTGTAATTGACAAATAAAATTTGAATCAAAATTTTTATTCAATCCCATAGTATCATTTATCTAGATTCAGATTTGTCCATGGAAAATACATTATTAATTACATGGTGCTAGATCTCAAACAACTTTCAAAAAAAGGCGCTTAAATGGCTATTGCTTTGACAAATTGATTGGTATTGAGCAAGAACTCCAAACTAAAGTTTGTGGACACCTGAACATTACACCCATATGCTACGTGCTACATGCTATACTTTCACTTTTAGTGCTAGAGGCACTAAAACTACGAGTTCTATACAATTTTGTAATTGCAGTTTGTGGTCTTTTGAATGTATTTCGTCTGATTCGGAGGATTTGACATGGTATGTTTAGAAGATCAAATCCTTTGCATGAGTCACTTTGCAGTGCCAAAACAACACATCCAAGCTCACTCAATAGATAACCGAAGACCTCACTGCTGCGAAGCACTTTTATTTTTCCCCATATGTCCTCCAACATCCAACAAATTCACAGAGCAATTATTCCTGCCTGCGTTCTAAATTCACTCTTATGCCTCTTGAGTGGAAGGCATTGGTGATCTTCAGCTAGAGCTGTAGAAGTGTGATTGTGGTAGAGAGCTTACGATAAATACGGCACTCTACCAACCACTTAACACATCACTTACCCTCCTTAACAGACAACAACAGACCTCCGAATGGCACACAAGTAATTAGGTTGATGTATGTCTTTCTGTACGTTCTTGAGCATGTTTTCAGAACCTGAAAGCAGTCTGTTTGATTGGCCGAAAGAGTTTGGAGGAAAGAGAGAAGAAAACCGTTGAGGCATGATCAAACAGGACCACCGAGCTAATTCCCTATCTCCAATGCAACAGAACCACACTGTGTGTGTGTTTGTGTGTGTATGTGTGTATAGATGTGTGGTGAAGCAAATCATGGCCTTGTACAGTCTCTAAAGCACACAGACAGAAAATCAAGGGTAAGTGTCAAACACAAACTACAGTGTTAGTGTCAAAGCAGCTCTCTCGGTGCTGCTCGGGTACCACTGGAGGATTTGCCTTCGCAAGCTTTCAATCATGAACCTACTCTCTTTACCAGTGGAGCAGGAGCTACAGATTGTAATATAATCCCATGTGCTGCAAGCTTTATTCTGCTCTGTGTTTGACTTCCTCATATGATTGGTCATGAAGTGCGGATTCGTTTTATATATACGTTCAAGCCGTAACCAAAGAATAGGATCGTATTAATGTGGTCAGTGTATACGTTGTCGTTTCTATAGTAACAGCTCATTGAGGGAGACGTGAAATGGTGGGAGCATGGACGTAATCGAGTCGAGGAAGAGAAAAAGGATGGGAAAGAGACTGATGGAGAAACAATTGTTTGTAGCATAATAATAATTACAGAAAAGACCTTGGAATTTTGGATCCGATGGTCCGTTGGGATTTGAAATCAATGACACTAGCTGCCACTCTTGGGCCCCCGAGTAAGGCCCTTAACCCCATAGCTGCTCAGTTGTATAAATTAGATCAGTATGTCACTCAGGATAAGGGCATCCACCAAATGCCTTAAATGTTAATGTAATTGCAAATGAAATTGCAAACTGAATATAAAATAAATACATTCAAAATCTTAATCATTGGCAAATTGATGCAAAAGATAAATAACGCACACACACACACACACACACACACACACACACACACACAGGGATACTTTTACATTATTAGTGGCCCTTATCCAGAGTGACTACAATTATCTAATTTATATGATGTTATATGAAGTTAAGGGCCTTGTTCAGGGGCCCAGGAATGGGAGCTTGGTGGTGCTGGGATTGGAACTTTTTAAATACAAAAACCCAACAAAACTGAGCTACCTCATAGTATTTTAATACAATGAGCACTGATGATTTTATAATGACACTCCACCAACCTGCCACTGTTGGACCCTTAAACAACGCCCTTAACCCTTTCTGTCCCAGGGGGCGCTCTGTCGTGGCTGACCCTACCCTGATCCTTAACAAGCTGGGATGTGGGAAGAAAGAATTTCACTGTCCTGTAATGTATACCTGACAAGTAAAAAGCTTTTTCTTGTTCATTTATTCCTTAAACATCATTACTTTCAACCCAAACTTGTTTGCCTCTGCCAGGAGGTTATTCACCTGCTATCTCTTCAAATATAATCGCAACCTGAGAAAAATCATTAAAAGCCAGATCAGTCCCTGAAACTTGTGTGTTGTAGTTACTATTAACATTTTAGTCACAACACTGGGAAGTGACATCACCACTTTGCTATCTCATTTCTTTTTTAGGAAACTGACACAAGCAGGGCGGAGATGGAATTACTGTTGCATACCACACTGTCGGATAGAGATGCACTGTTAATCATGCTGGGAAAAGTTTTGGAAGAGTCACGGCATAAAGAGTGTTATTAAACACACTCTCTCGGCCCGTTAGCTTAATGGTGCTGTATAAGTATTAGCTATACAGTACAGGCTAAAAGTTTGGACACACCTTCCCATTCTCACAGACTATGAAAATTGTAGATCCACACTGAAGGCATCAAAACTATGAATTAACATGTGGAATTATATATGGAATTATATACATAACAAAAAAGTGTGAAACAACTGAAAAATGTCATATTCCAGGTTCTTCAAAGTAGCCACCTTTTGCTTTGATTACTGCTTTGCACACTCTTGGCATTCTCTTGATGAGCTTCAAGAGGTAGTCACCTGAAATGGTCTTCCAACAGTCTTGAAGGAGTTCCCCGAGAGATGCTTGGCACTTGTTGGCCCTTTTGCCTTCACTCTGCAGTCCAGCTCACCCCTAAACCATCTCGATTGGGTTCAGGTCCGGTGACTGTGGAGGCCAGGTCATCTGGCGCAGCACCCCATCACTCTCCTTCTTGGTCAAATAGCCCTTGATGCCTTCAGTGTGACTCTACAATTTTCATAGTCATGAAAATAAAGAAAACTCTTAAAAAAAAAAACGATTTATTTATAGCAATTTATTCGTAGATGTGCTACAATTTTCTTATTTAGAAAGTGATCAATAATTTGTGACCAATATTTGATTTGAAGATTCGTTCTCTCAGCACCACTGCTGCTACGTGAATATGAAGTATCACAACACTACAGAGAGGAGGCGTGTCCTGAGAATAGAGATTAACATGGTAGAGGTAAAGCTGTAACTTCCTGAAGACAGAACAGAAAAAGTCTATTTTTATCTATTTCTATCTATTCTTTCTTTTCTTAATTTTTTTGCAATACAAGGACCTGTTTGTGAAAGGGAATTAGAAATCAGAATGCATCGTATTGCATTAAATTGCGTTGTGCAGTTGCATCGCATCGGGAAGAAGCAAAGCAGTGAATCGCAAACGCATTCTATCCCCCAATAACTGCATTTTATCCCACACTCTCGGGACGACAACCTTAACCCTGGTGTGAGCGGCAAGGGAAACGGGCTTGACATATCGGTCCACTTAACGAAAACCTCGCCCGACAGTTTAACCAAACTTACCAGTGTGACCAGAGGTAGTATAGTGTGTGTGAAACACAGGGTTGCTGGGTATAATTGGTAGCAGGGGTCAAATCCAGAGAGACGGCAAAGAGCTCGGAGGTTGAAAGGCCTTCCTAAAAGCTAAATCGGTACAGTTGTTTGAGATGCACTGTCTCAGATCAGTGTGTGTACTTTTCAATTCAATTGAATTTTATTTATATAACACTTTAAACAATGGACATTGATACAAAGCAGCTTTACAGAAGCAGTTTATAAGACACACCAAGCAGCGAGGAATGTTGGGTGTTTTTTGAGAGTCGGTCGGCTTTTGTTTTGTCTGCGTGTTCAGCATCGTTGGCTTTAGTTGGACGGCGTGAGCTGTTTTTTGGCCAATTCAGTTTATTTATATGGTGATTTTCACAAAGGACAATGTCTCAAAGCAGTTTTACAAAATGTAAGAATTATAGAACAAAAATGTCAATATAAGTGAATGAGGTGTATTTATACAAATCTGGAGCGACTTCTTCTTTCGGCTTCTCCCATTAGGGGTCGCCACAGCGGATCATCCGTCTCCATACCCCTCCATACCCCCCTGTCCTCTTTCAAACACGCATGTCCTCTCTCACCACATCTATAAATCTTCATTTTTAGCATTCTCTTACCGATAAATCCCATGTCCCTCCTCTGCACATGTCCAAACCATCTCAATCCGGCCTCTCTCACTTTGTCTCCAAAATGTCCTACATGCGCTGTCCCTATAATAAACTCGTTTCCTATCCTGTCCATCCTCGTCACTCCCCAAAAAAATCTCAACATCTTGAGAAAGAAATCTTGAAAGGAACCAGACTCAAAAGGGGATCCCATTCTCCTTTGGGTGACACCAAAAGTGTGATTATAGATCATAAAAACATTACAAATAAATATGTTCCTTCTATACCTGAGTACTATATAGTCCTTAAAAAGCGAGCAGGAAATTATTTTATCAGATAGTTGAATAAGGAAGTTTATAAAGTGGCATCATAGTAAAATTGTTTGTATTATTTGCAGCTCAGAGTTTTATAGAGCTCATAAATTCAACATGGTATTTTCCCACACCTTCAATCTGTACTACACGTCTTCTCCACAAACCCAAAAAGACTTGCAAGTCATGTGGTGTGATGGTAACCCTAGCGTTTTGAGATGTTTCTTGAGCCTAGAAAGTCAAAACTTACGCCCTATAGAAGATATAGAAGGTGTCGTAGATCTGTTTTTAGCAATCAGAGACATCATGCCATCAATCACTCTTCCATTAGGCACCTGGTATTTGCACAGCGATACTTTTATCAGGAGAAACATCATCCTCACATGTCGATCATTTTATATAGCGGTCTTCTGATGGAAAACAGGCTACATTTCATTTGTGCGTTTACGATGAAGACAGAGATCTCACTTACTCTACACAGAGCTTTCATTTACTGTGTATATACATTACACGGAAGGGAAAAGACCTCCCATGAGACGCTTTTCAGGCGAGGCTTACGGAGCAGCTGGTGTAGCATGAGGTAAGGGCAAAGCGCTGTAGGTAACAACCAAAGCAAGATCTCTCAGACATTTGATCTTCTACCTGAGTTTTCCTCGAACCCCTTGAAGAACTGGTGCTGAACGAACGAAGGAAGGGAAAACGCAGACGCGCATTCGACCACAAAACCGGAGGAAAAGCAGTGGCCTAGAAGTATGTCAAAAGCACACACTTGCTCTCTGCGGCAATCTTCATATTTACTCAAGCCAGTGAATATTTTGAGATTTCAGCCACGGCTGGAAGAGAAGCGAGAGGCATCAATTATTTAGAGGAGGTAACCCGATGCTTCCTCTGTTGAGACAAATCTGCCGGCTGCTCCCCTGAGTGAATAAAAAATGAATTACAGGAGAATTTATTAAAGTGCGTTCGAGTAAGAAAAAACACACACACAAACACAACCCAGGTCTCGGGTGCGCTCCAGCGTGGTGACTGCATGCACACGGCGTGTTAACTCGGCTTCTCCTCCGCGAGGCGATAAATAAATAGATATAAAAAAATACACCCAGTACCCTTCTTGAGCAGGTGGAATCAGAGGCTTTCGAAAACACTTTCTTTTGTAAAAGGGATCATCAATAAAACAGAGCTCTTTATATGTGCATTTTTTTACACCCCGTCTCAAACTTGTTTGCACAGGAGGACGGCTGAACGATCATCCTCGAAATGATATTCCTCTTCAAAAAAGAAAGGTTTATACGGCACATAGGAGAAAGGTGTGTGTGTTCGTGTGTTCGTGTGTGTGTGTGTGTGTGTGTGTGTGTGTGTAGGAATTGGGGGGGGTGTGGGGGGGCAGGTTGAAAGAGCTGGATCAGACAAATGCCTGTGCTTGAAGCCAAGCCAAAAAAACGGAGCTAATTAATATAAAGCAAAAGCTGATCAACTTTTTTTTTTTTTATGGCTTTTTTTAAATGTCACTATCAATCAATTAGTCTGAAATCCTGATCTGAGAACAGTTTTGTCTCCAGTTGTTAAGCCTGGAATTACCTGGCTAAGTTCAGTCCATACTCTTATACCTACAGTCAAAAGGAAACTGTTGAAATTTTTCGGACTATAAGCCGCTACTTTTTTCCCCACGTTTTGAACCCCCTGCGGCTTAAACAACGAAGCGGCTAATTTATGGATTTTTCCTGGATTTTTTCCAGATTCCCAAACCTCAAGCTAAAAAACTGAACCCCATAACATTAGACAAATGAAATTTCCGAACGGAAACGAAAAAACGCACTTCACCTGTGTTCTGAGCTGCACGGCTTCGGGAGAAAAACTTCCACCGGTGGTGATTTTTAAACACACGACGATGGCAAACAAAAAAAAAACTATAGTTGTGAAAGGAAGGAGGAAGACAGTGAACAATGATTTTCTTGGTCGGCTACTGTTTAGATACAAGCCGTTGTAGCGCGTTGAGTCTGGGTGAAGGGAGAGCTCACTAACTCCAGTTACAACAGAAATCATAAATCACAAGCACACACAGGTTTCCAAAACTTATGTTTTTTTATTTTTCTTGGCAGTTAGTCAAAAAAACATAGAAATGAGCATTAGAAAATAATGAGCATTTAATCCACAGTCTCTCTCTCTCTCTCTCTCTCTCTCTCTCTCTCTCTCTCTCTCACACGCGCGCGCGCAGTAATACCAGAGGAATGCAGTGACGTGCTGTTCCCAAAATGGCGCTCTGCTCTTAAAGGAGCCACAACATATTTCACCCGTTACACCGTCTGTAAAGCCTGTGTAAAATACGGCTTATACACAGGTGCGGCTTATTTATGTTATATGGAATATATTTTTTATATGAAATTATATTTTAATTTATTATCCATGAAATATTTGTAAAATTCAGTCTTATTCGGCTTATATAACAGTGCGCTTTATAGTCCGGAAATTACGGTAGTCTTTTATTATTTTTGAGACACTTCACGTTCAAGAACTGGACACTAAATAAATTATTAGAAGACAGTTATGTGGACAGGAATCTAAATTGGACATCTTGTGCTCTAACTTGAGACAGAAAACAGGAGGGAAGATGTTAGCAGCCTGTAATGCTAACTTTAGTATTTACATTTGCACCATTTAGCAGACGCTCTCTTCCAGAGCGACGTACAAAAGTGCTTTGAGTTTATAGCAATAAATATAAATCTACACTGGTACGCTGGGTTACAAGTGAAAATAAATCAGCCCATAAACCTGTTGAGGGTTTTTTGTTATTTATTTTATTTTTTAACAAAGCAAACGTGGAAAGTGTTCATTAAGACTTTCATTAAGAAGAACCCGTAGTTCATTCCACCACCTGCACCATAACAGAAAAGATCCTTAAAGTATACTTAACTCTTACCCTGAGAGAAAGTGGTATCACTCGAACAGAGCTGGAGGACCTCAGGCCCACGTGGTGCAGTGCGAGGCGTGATGAGGTCTCTGAGGTAAGATGGTGCTGGTCCATTTTTGGCCTTTTAGGTAAGCATCAGTGTTTTGAGTCTGATGCGTGCAACTACCAGAAGCCATCGGCGGGAGTGCAGCAGTGGGGTGGTGTGGGAGAACTTGGGCAGGTTGAATACAAGTCACACAGCTGCGTTCTGGATCATTTGCAGTGGATTAATAGCGTTCAGAGGTCGACCCGCCAGCAGAGAGTTGCAGTAGTCCAGTTTTGAAATGACTGAACAAGCACCTGGGCAGCCTGTGTGGACCGAACACTTCTAATGTTGTAGAGAAGAAATAAACAAGAACGAGCCACATTAGCAACATCTTATGGAAAGGACAGTTGATTGTCCATGGTCACCCCGAGATTGCGAGCAGTGGCTGAAAGGGAGAGTGGAGAGTTATGAAGAGTTATTCGGAGATCTTGACCTGGAGATAAATCACCTGGGATGACCAGCAGTTCTGTTTTGATGGGGTTAAGTTTTAAGCCTCACCCCCCACAGTCAAACAGAGGTTGAAGCCTAATGATTCGGAGTTGTTTAAGAGCAGGAAATGTTGGACCAACAGGTCCACCATTCCATACTTCAACACCATGCAATTCCATCCTCACTGGACCAACTTGACCATACAACAAGACAACGACCTGAAGCATACATCCAAGCTCTGAAAGCATTATTTGGAATGGCATGCCCAGTCTCCACACCTAAATCCAACTGAACTGCTCTGGGATGAACTGGATCACAAGAAAGAAATCTCTAACTAGTGAAAAACACATTTGGCAAGTTTGAAAAGAAGCACCGACAAGGCATTTTTAGCGAGTGTTTGGAGAAACGAACCGTCCAGATGCGTGTAAAGCTGTTATTCATGCTCAGGGAGGATTTTTAAATAGCAATAAAATGGTCAAAGCAAATCCTCATACTGTTAAATTAACACATTTCTTGCATATAAACAAAAAAAAAAGACATATAGGTGTCTCAAAAAAACAATGAGAATTCCGACCATACTTTTAACTGGCATTATAAAAATACATGCTTTTTGATGTGATATAAAACTACATTGAAAGACCAGTGTTCAGGATTTCAGTAGATATACATTAACAATCCCAATAAAGACCTCAATAAAACCCAATCAAAGCATTTGAAACACTGTAGATTAATGTTTTGGTGTTCAGAACGTGTTACGGAGTCACAGAAGAAATGCACATATTTATGACGTCTGAGTTTGATGGATAACCCACTTAGAAAACTAATAACAGGCTGAATAAGAGGCAAGCGGTGACCAGAGGAGACTCAGAAAAAATGTGTGTGTGTGTGTGTGTGTGTGTGTGTGTTTGTGTGTTTAAAGGGTTTGGGAGGGCATCCCTTTTAGCTCTCTGACAAATAGGCATTTGCTGCACGCACCAATTACGCTTTCCATCCACCCGTCCATGCTGTAGTCATGGCGATGCAATTTTCGCATTATAATCAAAGCCATGTGACAAGGCCAGGGCCATTAGAGAACAATTTCAAGTGTTTCTCGGCGAAATGATGATTTCCGGAATTGCGCTTGCATATGCCTGGTGCTTACCTCTGCGTGAATGCATCTGCTCAAAGGCTCCTGCATTCCTCCTCCCCTGCCAAGTGAACGAGTGAAAGAGAAAAAGAGAAAGAAAGCGTGCACCCTGACAAAGAAAACAACTTAACACCCGAGCTACAGAGGTGTAATTTGATTTTATCTGTGTGGACACATAATGACGGCCTGAACTCCATTCAGAGGTGCCGCAGCTCCAAACCTGTACTTTAGCGCACGCTGTTCAGAGCCGCATCGCCAAATCGCCCCGAACAGCCAAATGTGCAAGACCAATGTTTACAGATTACATCTCCCTACTGTCATATGCAGCAAATTCCAATCCCTGCCCTGTGCTACGAAGAAGAGGAAAGCTAGAATTTTCATCCAGGTTATAACTGGTCATATTTTGTTGAAGTGCTCTCTAGAAGCTTCGATGGAGTAGGGATGGAAGGTGTCACAGGAGTCATCTTGTCCTATTCATATGAGGGCAATTCCATTAATTCTAACAATTCAACATTCTAACATTCAAACAATTTCAAATAAATATATATATATATATTTCATGGATAGACCAGGCGTAGGAACCGGAAGTACAACAGAAGTTGTATTTTTGGTCTTTATTTGGTCTACACATAAAAACACTGCATAGCCAGGAGCATGGTAGCATAGGGAACATGAATGGTATGGGTGATCTATGGTAGCAACTAGTGGATTCAACAGTGAGCAAGGGGGGAATCGGGACCTTATAAAGGGGATAGGTAAATGGAGAACAGGTGTATATATATATATATACACAACAAGCCACCAATCAGGGTAGTGCATGCGCTTCGTTTTGAATTAGTTTTGATCGCCGCGTCAGTTCAACAGCAAGCAGAACATTTAGAGAGGAATAAATGATGGAAAAAAACTCCTGACTCAAACTCACCCCAACATCCGTGGCCTAATTTGCGCAATTTTTTTTAAGTAGTTGAAACCTGATTTTGGACTCATAATAATTTTAAAGGAAATCAGTGTTTGACTCATTAATATTATTCTATTATTAGATCGGTATGTTAATAATAACATTAAAGTCTTTTCACATCAACTGAAACGATTAAGCAAGAGTCTTGTGACAAAAAAGATAATATGAACATTATAGCCACAAAAAATTATAGTAATTTGGATACTTAAGTACATTTGAAGGCAAATACTTTTGTACATTTAATCAAGTTTTAAGGAAGCACTTTTACCGAAGTCATATATTACGCACTGTATCGCTATTTTAACTCAAGTACATGGTTTGTGTACTTCATTTACCACTGATTTGTTCTAAAAATATCTGCCTGCCATTGGTTTTATGGCCATTTTGGTCTCATCCTTTGGCCTAATGAGATTTTTTAAACAAAATGTTATTTTTCAACTGTATCCATGGTTATACCACGCACCATTAGAAGCTTATAGGGTTATGTAGCTCTGTGAACTTATACTGTTGCGAGAAATAAATTCACTCACTTTCAAACATAACACATTCTTGCACTGATACCGAGTTTTTTTCATTCATGCCTTGAATCACACACCTTTCTCTCTCTCTAGCACTTTCTCTCTCTCCCCTCTTCCCTCACCTCCATTTGTTGTGGTTTAGAGACCGCGAGCCGTTTTTCCACTTCAATAGGCCGCCTCATGACACTGTTTTATAAAACATGTCAGATCACTTCTCTAGTGGCTCCGTCTATCTGCCGAGAGGTGCTTTTTCCGACGCTTCCCTCGTCGGCGAGAGACACTGACCCCTGTCCACAATGGCACGCATTAAAACAGTTTCCCGCCGCCGAACCGTTCGCTCTCTGCTCTCTCTCTATCTCTCTCTCTACACTTTCTTCCTGAGAGAATAAAAGAGGGTTAGATCCCTGCAAGAGGCTCATTAACATTGGAATAGATGCTCCTGCGGCCGCCATAGATGCCTACCAGCTCTGGCACTCCGAACCACTTGACAGGTTACACAAGCAGTTCAAAACGAAAAAAAAAACCCAACACTTTGCAAGAATGCATTTGCATTTCGCTGAATCTGAAATGTAAGTAAGTACGACCACTTTTTCAGCTTGCGCTGTCTGATCGTCAAATCGCTTTTCTGACTTTTTGTATTATTGGACAACTATTTATTTCGAACTGCTACTCCTTTCTAGACCTGGTTAAGAAAAACAACCACACTAATACCGAATGGAATAGGAAACTACTCTAGACTTGAAGTCAGACACAACAAACTTTGACGGTGGATTAAGAAAACTTTCAAAACTGTCTCGTAAAGACTTTCACTTGTCACAAAGACCAAAATTCTTTCTTCGTATATCCCAGCGTGTTAGGAAATGGAGCCAGAGTGTGTGGTTAGCCATTAAACAGCAACCTTAGAAGAAAAAGGGTTAAGCGCCAACAAAAAAAACTCTCTCATGTAACACTGTCATGCAAAGAAGAGTTTTTAGGCTGAAATGCTTGCAAATGAATCCAAATACTGAAGTCCCAGTCAGTCAAAAAGTCTAATCCAGAAAAAAGAGTAATTCAGAAACCATAAACAGAACAAAAGATCAAAACCCAGGATGCAAACACAAGAACAAGGCTTTCTATTGACTGAGAGTAACCCAAAAAAGTGACACTTCACAGTGATTCAATTAATGATTTTCCTTTAAAATAATTCAGCAATTAAGAGCAGGTGTGTTTTAGTAGAAACTGGGTGTTTGAAAGTGTGTGTGTGTGTGTGTGTGTGTGTGTGTGTTTTGGATGTTGGAGAACAGCAGTCATGTTTGTTCATTAGTGATGCAAAGATCGGGTCATTTTAGTGGCTTGGTTCTTTGATTCTCGTTCTTCAAAATGAACAAATAGTTAGCATTTTAGCATTAGGTTCATTTCTTTTCTTTGATCAAAAATTAAATCAAAGACTCATGAGATGAACTGCTCACTTTACTGTACATAACCTATGGAGATTTTACGATGCTTTGTTAATGCTAATGTTAATGTTAAGTAGACAATGAATCGCTTTTTGAGGCTGGTTCTTCAGAGTCACATTGAAGACTCATATAAAATGAACGAATCGTTCATTACTATTCTCCATAAACCTGACAAACAGGAAACCTGATAGCTATCAGCTAAAAAAAAGTCTACAACTACTACTAATAATAATAAGACAATGATAAAGAAGAAGAAGAGAAAATGTTTATAAGCAGAACAGAACAGGCTTTGCCAAACCAAAATAATCAGATTTTTTTTTATGATTTTCCTCAGAGTCAACCCTCGAAGCAGTGTCAAGGGCTTTCCTAATGACCACCGACTGTCAGAGGTTAGCCCAGCACTCTCTAGAGAGACAGCAACCTTTACAAGTCCCTCGTCACTCTCTTCCCACCCGATCAGCACATATCTCATTTAAACCATTAGCTTTCCTCAGAAAACATTTTGATGTTCTCAAAGCCCATCTCTTTACCTCCTTAAAGGAATTAATGAGGTTTTTCTATAGGCATTCATTAGCACATACGCTACGCCAACTTCCTGTATTATTGTCTTCGGGTTTTGTTAGTCGTCCCCATGAAGGCAAATTGCTGACTTGAGCTCCTGCAAGAAAAGCATCTTATCTAAGATGGGCCTGACGTGAGCGAGCTATCTACAACAGGAATCTTTGACTTCCAACACTGTCGAAAGAAATAGGTATTGTTTTTCCTGGTACAGAACATACTGTATATCTCGAGGGTGTTCCAAAACCTGGATATGTGGAATCAAATATTTGAGTCGCAATGACTCAAATATTTTGTTATATGAGTTTCACCACATATTGAGCTCATTGTGACAACGATAGCAAAACACCGCCATAGAAATGACTTAGCGCGAATGGCGCCATTTTTTTTGCACTTTAAATCGGAGCTGTTACCCAACACGCCAGAGAGTCTCGCACTTCCCCCACCGTCTACTGTAAGCACACTACAGGTGAACCTCCTGAACCCCAAATTAATCCCAAAGTAATTGCGCTTCCCACGGGCATCTGGCTGCTGTGTGAACGTACTTGATGTTTCTTTGTAGAGAGGTTTAAGTGGCTTTTCGCAATTCTGTCTGATACCTTATTGAAAACCCTTCCTCTCCCTTTCGACTTTTGACATTCTCTATCCTTCAACAGTTTTATGATACAGAGCAAAAAATCATCATAAAATGATGGGTGTGAAACAATAAGGGTTTCAAAGGGGAATGTAAGGAAACACTAGGGTCTGTTCTTTATCATTGGTTTATTAGATTTTTTATATAATATTAAATAACATTCATATAAGATATGAATGAATTTTTTTTTCCAGATTCGCTGTAACCTGCACCGAGACGAGGAGAAAACAGAAGAAGAGAAAATACTGCAGAGGTGCCTAGTTCTTATATTACACCTTGTCAGCAGGGAAGCATCATAGAGAGGTGGCTCTGTTCTCAAATGCTTTTAAATGAGCACAGTGTACAGTATACAAAGATGCCTCGGATAGACACACAAACACAGAAAACACACACAATCCTCAGAGCGGAAGCTTTGTTCTTGGTTTGACTCTACTATTCATCAGGCCCTGTTTCTATATCACTGATCGGCCAATTTGGAGACAGTCAGATACCAAGCCTCAGGCGCGAAGCAAACTTTTGACCTCCCGGCTGATCCAGGACCAGTCTTAAAGCTCAAAGCTCAACCCCGCTCCAGCACGGGAGCGTCGGCGAAAACGATCCGAGACCGGCCGCAAGGAGAAAGCCACCTATACCAAAGTACAGCGGGAGGCTCATTTCACACTCCAGACGGCATCTCAACAGGTGATGCTAGCACTCTCTGTGGCTAATTTACAAGTGTGCAGCAGGGCTGAAAGTGATGCGCCTCCACAGCAAACGAAAAACTTTGCTCATTAACTTAACGTTTGCCGATATTCATGAAAGGGGAAGAAAATAAAAAAGGTCACAAACAGTGGCACGATCTCTTGAGAGGGGAATTTCTCCAGGCGTCATGCTCTCTCAACTGAGCACCCACCAAATTACATTTCGTCTACTAATTTTGTAATTAGTATTCAAATTTGCATGTCTTTGCAACATTGTTAAAAAAATGAATAAAAAAACGACTGCATTTCAATAAGATGTTGTGTCTCGATGGGATACGGTGTCCTGTAATGGAGAGACAGTCAGTGGGTTAACTAATACATATATACATACATACATACATACATACATGCCTGCTCATTACTGAAATTAATCTAAGATGCATAATTTCTATTTTATTTCAAAATACAAGTCTACCTTAACCAAAAGGTTATTCTGATTGTAGGCTTTAAGTTATAAAGATTATAGGTCATAGAACAACCTTTGAGAAGGATATACTATAAGCTTATTTAAATTATATTTTAAGGTTGTTTTAGGCTAACCGATTAGCTATAAGTTTAAACTCTATGCTTTCTCCATATTTAACTTTTAACTATAATGTTAACTTGTGATAATAAGTAATGAAATCAGACCAATGAAAAGAACAGGAGCTGTTTGCAAGATGCTTCAACAATAACCTAGCATATGTTTATTTTTGCTAAATATGCTACTATGTAGTACCTCATGCTCTGTCATTATTGTAAAGTTGTGCAGAAGGAAATTGTTCAAATTTTTTTTGCCTGTGTGTATATTGTTGATTCGACACATTAAGGCAAAAAAACAAAAAGAAAAGCCCATGAACCTTTAACGACACCAAAAAGAAAGAATAACAGTGGCCTGGTTTGTCAGGCTGTGGTCTGGTTAGTGTGAATGGTGCACTTCCCCGTCTGGGCCATTCCTCTGCTCCAGGCGTCTCTCAGCAGCCCCATCTGTCCCCCCGGCGCTGCACTGAATAAGGCACACAGTCAGGCACATGGCCTCCAGGTCCCACGTGACCCACCAGACAGACACACCGCATCGCACCGCACCGCACCACACCAAACCCTGGTTCTAGTCTACAGCGAATACTACGAATACTGCAAGTACCACAAATACTACAACAGTGCATTACAGGTTTTATTGTGCATTACATTGTGCATTGAAGACTGACACTTTTACTCCGTATTGTACTCGGTGAGGTAATTATGCTACGATTATTGGTGAAAAGCACCTAGCTGCTATTTTGCCGTTCAAGTACTGAATATTTAACAGCAATTCGGCCATTTTGAATTCAAACAAATGCTCGTACAAAGCTTCCTTTCAGCACAATTTATACTGATTGACTTTATGTTAATGTCCGTGATTGTGGAGAAGTTTTGATTTATTCGTTCCCTGAGATTTACCCTTTATATTGGTTTTGATCTACTGGAACCAGGTTTTAGTTAACAATTAAAACTTGTTTACATAAGGTACAGGTAATAATCTTTGCAATTGTACTGTGTATTTTGAATTTTGCCTCACATACATATATACACACACACACACACACACACACACACACACACGCTTCTTTTTAAATGTTTTTGCTTAGTACATTTTCATTATTGACAAAGCCTTCTATTTTCCCAAGCTTCAAACTTAGTTCAGCTTCTACAGAGTGCCGCAAACACCGACCATAACAGATTCGATAAATTTTTCCCCTCAGACTTTTACTTCAAGGTATCTCTGGATATTAATGAGCTCAGGTGAAGTGCTTGACTCCCAGTGTGTATTTTTTGGTGTGTGAATATTTGTGTGTGTCTGTGTTTAGAATTCCCCCCCCCCTCAGAGATTGCTTTTCTGTAACAAGGATTAAACCAATATGCTGATGGATATGTGAGGAGTGGAAGGAGAAACAAGGAAACGAAGGCGAAAACGGCACTCGCATGGAAACAAAAAGTCAACAACATCTCCTCGGTCGTCTCCTCCATTTACACAGCGTGACCAAACAGTGTTTGTCTGGCTGCTGGCTGAAAACATTTTTAGTGGATAATAATAGAGAAAGAAAGTGTGTGGGTGTATGAAGGAGGAAGCCAGGGCGAGGGGATGGGGTCGTGTCTCTGGGGCAGCGGTTGATGGCGAGGCACATCGGTGTGTTTATTCGCTGCTGAAGAGGAGAGCGGTGTTTATAGTTGACCTGAGGGTCACGCTGGAGGTCGGAGTGTACGAGGCGTGAGCAGGCCATCGAGAACTGATTAACGTTGAGAGGGCAGCCTTTTTTACACTAGATGTCTGCCAGTTTTCTGTGGTTCAAGTACAAGTTTTTGACCTTTTACCTATACAGACCTATATCTTTAATAATACAGGCATGGGCTTCATTTAAAAAAAACGATTTGGATTTAAACTAAGCTTATCTTTTCACATAAACTACATCAGAAAAAGAGCAATGGGAGATATCAAACATATTCCATTTAGTTTGTACTCAGTTTAGTTTGACAAGGCATCCATAATGGACTGCATGGACTCTTTTTTGTTGATGATGCTATTATGTTATAATGCATTTAATAAAATTTTTATGCTAAATTTACTGAATTAGTTGGTGCTAATTTCAGCAAATTCTGATGAGCAAAGAGATCATCGATGAGGCTTGGGCTTGAAGTAAAGGATAAGCAAATCGAGTGGGTAGAAGACTTGAGCTCTGATGCTAAAATGAATGTAAAATTAAAGCTATGACTTTAAGCTATTCTTATTACTTTAGTACATTTCCCAAAAATGAAACTTAAAAACCTAAATTTTTTAAAGAATTTTCAATAATGTTATACACACACAGAGGTGGGTTTGGGGTTTGCTTATGGTCTTTGGTTGAGATTGTAAGTTCAAACGTATCTAACGTATTGTATGAGATATCAGCGAGCATTCGAAAAATTTTGCAATGTGAAATTTAGATAGATAGATAGATAGATAGATAGATAGATAGATAGATAGATAGATAGATAGATAGATAGATAGATAGATATGATATATCATATCATATCATATCATATCATATCATATCATATCATATCATATCATATCATATCCCTGCTTTCTTATGCTGCATCACAGGGTGGCATCACCCAATCAACAGGGGAGACCACCAGAAGGATCAACTTTGGTTCCTTTGCTCTTGGCCATGGAGGACTTAGACTCTATCTTTGGGATTGACTGGTATAAACATGTATATTAAGGATATACATTAAATTTATCATGTTTGAGCAAACAGTGACATACACCAACTACACCTAACCCTATACCTGAATCTCTCACACAGATTTCTTTGTGAACTGATTTAATGTTGCTTTTACTCAACACGGCGAGAGAGCAAGGGAGGGAGAGAGGCTATCATCCGACAGACACACACATCCCCGGGGCTTTTGGACCTCAGCCTTATGAATTACATCTGCTCGAAGAACGTCTTCATTACGGGGTGCAATGCAGATTAAAATCCTTGAACACATGCCTTTCTTTCATGCCAGCTTCATGGAAACAAATATACCATGTCACAGGTAGAGAGTCACAGGTAGATGCAGGTCTTTGCCCCTTTCGGCAGTATTATTGAGAGGCAAATGAGACTTAGAAGGACTTTTTAAATTTTTATTCCAATAATATGTCGGTAACATGCTTAAGAAGAAAAGCAATGATGTCGTGGACCATCTCGGACAAACTCATTCATGGTAATCAATATGGGAGACTCACTTAAGTCACACACACACACGGTTTTATTCATCATTTGCATATATATTAACATTCGTCATGCTTTTAATATTGATTAAATACATGTATTCATTCCACAGTGGCTGACAGAGAAGCAGAAATCGATTTTGTCGAAAAAACAACAACAACAAAAAAAAGCTGGACAATTTCCGTACAATTTGCCAAGAAACACACAATTTGCCTTTATTTCAAATCCCCAGGAAAACTGTCCGGAAACCCGAGGTCAATTTAGGAGGTTAATATTGATGCTTCTGCTAAAGATGATCTATGCAGGCGGTGCAGCTGTGGCTGCAGTGAAAGGAGACTTGTTAAATGATGTTCATAGAGTTTCTTGCATTAGTGATGGCATTTATTCTCACTGTACGCAATTCCTGTTTGTGATGGAGCCCTCTGTTATACTGCATTTCCTTATAATATTAATAGTTTAAATAAATGTCTTGTTATAATGACAGTTTAAGAGGTGGATTGATTCTAAGAAAGTCGTATGCTACGTTAAATACCTAGCTAACGTATAATTAGCTGATTTCTGGGGTAGGCAATGACTAAGCAAGTAAAATCCTTTTTGCATCATGACAAATTTTACTAGTAGTTAAATTATCATTTAGCTAGCGACCCTGGATATATTAGGAAGGCAGAAAAAGTGTATTTGTTATATAGAAAGCACAAGTACTTCGACTCCAGTATTCTGTGTATTGTACATATCATATAAATAAAATATCAAGATTTTTGATCTAATAATCTTATTTGCCCCTACTGCCTTTGCTACATTCTCCAATCATATCAGGTTCTATCTAACACGGCCCTAATCTGGCTTTCTTACCTGCTTCACTGCCTATCTGTCTACTCATCGTAGGTAAAGAGAGCGAACCGGGACCAGCGCGCCCGGGGAGAGCAGGCTGAGCGAGCCAGAACGCAAGGTGTAAGCATTTTTGTTCACCCAGCACAACTGCTGATGTGAGGAAGATATCAGTTGTAAGTATATGTGTGAGCGAATGTGTGTGTGTGTGTGTGTGTGTGTGTGTGTGTGTGTGTGTGTGTGTGACAGACACTGTAAGCAGCGTGCTGGTTTACCAGGGTTACCCTGAATGATCTCCGCCATTAATAATCATTGTGCTCCATCTCCACAGACATCTGTCATTCCACTCAACTGTAGATTTTCTTTTACTTTCTGCGTTTGAGAAAATGTATATAAAGACCTTAGGATGGCTTCTCAACTGTAAGTGCAGGTTCAATACGTTTACACATTTATATGCTGTATACATTTGAAGCACATGATCAATTTGGTGTATAAACATAATGACACGATGGATTACTTGCAAATCACTACTTTTCTCAAAATCCTTAATTCATCTTTCAAAAGTTAAAATCGAATTGCTATCAAAATAAGTGTATTTAATTGATTGCATATTTGATTTATATTGATTGCAAGAGAACGGAGTGATGGAGAGTGTGTTAGAGAAGTGAAGAAAAGAGTGCAGGCAGGGTGGAGTGGGTGGAGAAGAGTGATAGCAGGAGTGATTTGTGATGAAGAGTATCTGCGAGAGTGAAAGGGAAAGTTTATAGGACTGTGGTGAGACCTGAGATGTTGTATGGTTTAGAGACAGTGGCATTGAGTAAAAGACAGGAGGTGGAGCTGGGGGTAGCAGAGCTAAAGATGTTGAGGTTTTCGTTGGGAGTGACGTCGATGGACAGGATTAGAAATGAGTTTATTAGATGGACAGCGCATGTAGGATGTTTTGGAGACAAGGTGAGAGGGGATTGAGTTGGTTGGGACATGGGGTATATCGGTAGGAGAATGCAGAGGATGGAGCCACCAGGAAGAAGGAAAAGAGGAAGACCAAGGAGGAGGTTTATGGATGTGGTGAAGGAAGACATGCAGTTGGGTTGAAAGAGGCAGATGTAAAGGACAGGGGGGTGTGGAGACGGATGATCCGCTGTGGACCCCCCTTTCAATTTTAAATACGAAACCAGTTTACATAAAGAAAATTGATAAATAAATGAAACCAAAGCAAGACAAGAAGCCAGTCAAGAAGTGTCCTGAGGGACATCTCAGTCCCAGCAGCCCTGAGGACTCCCCTTTCTAGAGACTCTATTCCTCTCAAATCTCTTGACTTTAATTTAGAGCGTGAGAGAGAGAGAGAGAGAGAGAAAGAGAGAGAGAGAGAGAGAGAGAGAGAGAGAGAGAGAGAGAGGGAGTCATGCACCTTACAGAAAGAACATGATTCATGAAAATGTCACACTGACAGAGCTCAAACTGAGAGCCAACAGTCTGCATTCCCAAAATACCTCCTCTGACTAATGTCACTGCAAGATACATTCACACACACACTCTCTCCTTCATAAACACATGCACACAAACTAGTGCTAATAGTAGAAATATTTTCTTTCATCTCCCCTCACTGTTTACCCAAATGGTGTCAAAAGGCGTTAAATGTGTGAAGCAAATCTGGCGAGGCGAGGTGACACAACGTAGTGTTACAAAATAGAATCAAGATCATGTGCCCCAACCTACTGACCTCTTCAGCGAATCTAAGACAGGTAGCAAATACCGCTTGTAAGGCTTTTAGCATTTCTACTCTCTTTTCCTTTCTCAATCTTTTACTCTCTTTCTCTCTTAATTTCTGCAAGACCGCTACTGAGAGCTTTAAAAAAAAAAACGAAAATGGATTGCCTCGGAGAACCAACCAAGCTATAAATACACGCTCGCATCCTCATTTTGCAATGAAATCACAGCGCTCCATCCCAGACAACTAGCATAACCGAATGCTAAATGCTTTCGCTTTGCAATTGTACTCAGTCTGGTCTAAATATGCCTTGCTACACCGAAAGAAATGAAGTGATTCGAACCTTTGAACATTACCCGAAAAGAAAACAAGCATCCATAGAGAACATATATCCCTTTTTTGCTATAAGGATTTGAAAAAGGTTTTGCTGTCATTTAATGGTGGACTGCTGAAATAGCACAGGGCTGAGCTTTTTGTTGCTCGTTTGTAGGCGAGTGATTCAGTTTGCTATAAATACGTCTGCCCTTTCCACTCGGCCAGCACCACAAATTAGCAACTCCCAGTGTTCACAACCACCACCACCACAACAACCACGACTTTGCCTTATCACGCACGCAGAGCAGAACGAAGGGGGGCAAACTAGTTATATTGTTGTATGTTCATAGTGAAGACAAATGATGTAAAGAAGATTGACTCTTCATTAGCTTCTGTAACGTACATCGCACACTGATTTTAACATGTCCTTTGTGATTGTTGCTTGTTGGACTGTACTGAGCCCCATATCACACAGTAGGATTTCAATTGTCATAATATCGGAATGTTTGACAGTCAAAAACCGACACACACAAGAGATTTTACGTAATCTTTCTGTGACGCGTTCTCTAGCTAATGGTAGCTAGCGGCGAACAAAATCCAGGAGTAAAAATTAAAGAATTACATTGTCATGTTTTTTTTGTGTACTTCTACTTTTTAAAGTAGTTTTTAAAAGCTGTCATTTAACTTTTACTTAAGTAGGTTTTGTCCTACATTTTAAAATCATATACATAACAGAATAAAAATCTGTAAATAAAAAAATAATGTAAGGCAAAGGAAATTGCGTCCCAGAAAAACTTCTGCAATGATTGATTGATGGAGAGAACAAATGCATTAAACTTACAAGAAAGAAATTTAAGGCATTGGACTTTGGATCTATTGGGTTCAAATCCCAGCACCACTAAGCTGCTGGGCCCTTGAGCAAGGCCCTTAATCCTCAACTTCTCAGTTGTAAGTCGCTCTGCATAATAGTGTCCTTAATTGCTCAGTTATAAGTCGCTCTGCATAATGGTGTCTACTATATGCCATAAATGTAAAAGTAATTTTATTGAAAGTTGTTCCATTCGTGCGTTTACTGTCCGAAATTCTGAATCTGCATTTGCGATTTCTTTCATTATCATAAACGTTTTTTTGAGTGCATTGCATGATTTACATTAGAATCATTTTTTTGTTTGTATTTGTTTAGCTCTTTTTCCAGCTCTTTAATTTAATTTGTCAAAATGTTACTTCAATAAAAAACAAATAGTTTGAGATAGTTTGAGATAGAGTTTGAGAACTATACCAAAATCTCCCATCCTGCCACTGCTGTTAAAAAATGAATTAATAAAAAATACTATTATTTTGAGTAAATTTTAAATGAGTTACTTTTTATTTTTACCAGTAAATTTTTAGACCAGTAGTTTGTACTTGTGCTTTGGTAAAATGTAATTGAAGTGGAATGTTTTATTAGCGTTTACACCTCTGACAAAACCTCTAGCGTTAATTTTGTTCAAGACCTGCCTCAATAATAAAAAACGTCATACAGACACTCCTTTTTCCTCCACAACCTAATGTTTCTCTTCTCGCTATACTGTCTGTCTGACTTGTTTCGACATTTTCCCTGAGGCGGGTTAAAGTTGTTGCGCTAATTGCGTCTTCACGTTCTGGACACCTATCAGTTCTTGGTTTGATGGTCTTCATAGGAGAAGTCACACTGCAGGAAAATGTCTAAGGAAAAGAAATATCGCAATGGTCATTAATCAGATGTCGGTGAACTTGTCAAACTAGCGAACAACGACCATACATTTTAGCTTAGGTTTGTAGGAATCTTTTAGGATTTTCAAAATTTGTCTCAGGTGACCACCTGGATTAAGAGGAAGTGGGGGAAAAAAGCGGGGTACTCAAGAACGGGGGTGTATCAAGAGGGTTTTTGAATCTGTTACCAAATGAATTGGTGTCACGAATGGAGCTCCAGCTTTCCGTCTTATAATGTAGCCTTAGCTAAAGAGCTCAATCCAGGGCAGCTGCTGGGGAGGTCACTATAGTTCATTATGGCACTTAGTATAGGAGAACATTATTCAAGCCTTAGAGCAATCTGGAAACTAACTTTGCATGAATGTGAGGTATGTGATTCCCATTTCATGGTTATCCACATTCTGAAAATAGGCCGTTTAGACGGATTATCCATTATTCCAAAAATCAAAGATACGGCATGGCTTTCCTTTAGCATAGCAACACAAAAGTGCACGACCAAGAGCAGAAGCGAAGTACAGCTTATCCGGGTCCCTCCCTGCATACCTTACAGATACCTCTCATCAATCTATGACCTATGGTGAAGCCAAGATCTTGTCAAAGCCAGCAAGGACCCAGGAATTCAGGTCATCCTGATGCTAAAGCTTGCAACCATTTGGTAAGAGCGATCCACCGCAAAGGGCACTGTCGAAAAGAAAAGCACAAAGCCTCTCTTCACCTCCTGTCTTTCTTGAGAAGCAGCTGCTTGTGTCCACTCCATGTGTGTGTGTGTTTGTGTGATCCCAGCCCAGGCTGAACTCCGTTAAATTCCTCGCGCGTTCCATCGAAACATCTTTCCATTGCATAACCCGCCAAGCATTCGAACATGCGCGTCTAAATGTGATAAGATGCAGGAATTAGCTATTAATGGAGGTCAACATTAATAGCTCAGGAATGGAATGGAAAAAAGTATGACTCTCTTTCAAGCTTGTACCACAGGTGGATATTTATATGTAAATACACGTGATGTGGGTGCTCGGGTTTCAATGAAAATGCTCAAGCAGTGATGTGATACAAAGTCCCATGGCTGAGAGAGAGAATCGACAACCCCACCGCCTTCTCCTGCTCCGGCACATAGCAAGAAGGCCAGGGGAAAATATGACATAGGCTAGCACGGGGGTGAGTTGGGGGGATCACGTAATGAATTAATAGCCGTATGTCTTATCGCTGCAGTCGCTGATTAAAAATAGGCCTTCGAGTTGAAATCGGATGCTGCCGGAACAGGCTAAGAAAGCTGAGTATTTATAGTGGACAGATGACGAGTGAAGGATTGGGATCACACCAAAGGCTTCGCTGCAGTGCTTAAGATGGAGAGCGATAAAAGCACATTGGCACAATCCAAGAGCTTGGGGGGGGCGGGGGTAGGGGGGGTTATAAACCAGCTTTAGAGGTTTCTACTCTTCCTTAATAAGTTCTGCTACAAGACAACCCGACAATGCGCATCAATAGAGAGAGGCGTAAAAGACGCCAACCTCTCGTGTCAATGTCGCGTTAGCAGAATTGGAAAAAATTCGATGAACCCATGTGCCATTTGACACCCGGTACACCTTGTCTAATGCCAAAGAACAGGGTTAAGCCTGGGTGAGCGTGTTACCTCAGCACATGGCCAGACCCCACACCAAATGTGATCACCGCTGAGCAAGGTTAACAGACCTAATACGAATTGGCGCTTCATCTGGAGCGTCTGTGCAACAGAGACGATTCCCCTCCTGTCCCCTATTAATAAAGTTCATTACACACTGCCTTTTAAGACACATCATTCACTGCCATTTTAAAATCAGCGATACAATGCTGCGCTCGGTCATCTCAATACCTCTCTGAAACTAAATTGTCCCTCGCCTTCAGTGAAGCCAAAAACAAAAAGGGCGATGAAAACACAGCGGATAGATAAGAAACAGGCTTCCTTAGTAGCAGCTTCAAAGGACCGGTGGCTCCTAGTACAAAAAGAACACAGCAGGACCGATATAAGGCTGGAATAACAAAAAAAATATGAAGAAAGAAAGAACTGCACTCCTACAGTGTCAATTTATTTCTCCTTATGAAACTGTTTATGTTGGAGGGCTTTTCTTCGGGGAGGCTCTCGGCCAGGAGAACCTGCCGCTATATTAATTTCATCCCCTTACCTTTCGCAACCCGGAGACCTCTGACCTGTCGTACCTGTATAAATAGAAAGAACTCATTTACCAGCGAGAAAGCGCTGAGGGGCAAACATGTCCTGGGTAATGAAGTGTTCAGCTTGTGCATGATTAACCAGCTGGTGGGGGCGGGGCAGGAAGCACAGTCCATGAAATAAGGGGTAAAATTGATTAGCAATTTTCATTTATGCAGCTAAACAAAAGCTGATTTACATTTCTGACTGGTAAGTTAGCGGGGTAAAGGGCCTGGCGTGAAGCTTAGTCAAAATACAAGGAACTTTTTAGAGGTGGAGGAGAGACCTCAAAGCTGTTGCTAGGTTTTGATTGATAGCATTGATATCACAATGACTGATGGCCCAATTTTTGGTAACTATTTAAAAAAGTTTTAAATGCATGAAAGATCAGAAGTGAACTACATTACAGTACATGGCCAGACGTATGTGAAAACATGACTATCAAACATCATATTTTAAATAGCATGGGATTTAACAGTGAGTTACTCCCCCTTTGTTTTTTATTCATCTGGATTGGCTTTCCAATAGATTTACTAGAGATTTTGGCTGGGGGGGGATCTTGCATATTCAGCCAAATTCAGTTCTGGTAAATTTATGATGCATATAAAAACATCCTACTTTATACAATTGTTCCTTATATGACAGTGAATAGGAGAAGACCAAAGTAAGGGGGTGATGGTCAGCTGTCGACAAACCTTTAGCCAAATAACACGTGAAAAATCTGTTTTGTAGGTCGTTCGCCTGTTTCTGAGTTTGTATGAATAAATTACATAAAAATGTTTGTCACAATATTTGATTATTGTTCTATTTATTTAAGGTAGTAAATAAAACATTTATCACAGGTAATTTACAATTTTTGTTGAAATTACAGTACAGTAAATGTACAATACATACTGAGGCCTATAAAAACCATACTGAGGCCTATAAGAAAGATCAGTCTCAGTTCCTAAAAACACCTCAAACTACCTATAATGTGTAGGTAAAAAAATTGAATCACTATGCAGCAATGTGACAATTATGTATCAAATGTGATTGCAATGTCTTAACACCAGAGGCCTCAATCTGTGGAAGCTACAGTGTAGAGATCAAGTGTACAGATGGTCAAGAAGTTTATCAAAAATCTGAACTTGGGAGGTGACCAGTAGCAACAACTAACATGCATTATTGCTTATATGGTTACACAAATTAAGGTTTTTGTACAACGGTCAGCTTAGGAGTCTACAGCATTTTCGGTTAAAAAATACACTTCAGGTGCTGTTACAGAGCTCATTTTGACACAGTAGTCTTTTTATTTGTTTCGAGACATTGTTTGATCAATTAAATTTTGTGGCAAATTTATATATTCATTTATAAATTAATACACATTTATTTTTAATAATCAATTAACTATATATATTTCATTTTCCATATTAAATCTTTTAATAGCAGTTATTATTTATTTTTTGGTGTTTTTTTGTTTATCACAATGTTTAATAATTGGTATTGATTCGGGGAAAAAAGGTTTTCTGATTTTTCTTCGTAATGGCATTGAATTGAATTTTGAAACTAGTATCATTAACTATTTTGGTCTTATTTTATCATTAAACCTTTTACAAATATTGGCACTCTTCAAGAAAACAAGGAAAAAATAAATAAAGGAATTAAGTTTTCTCTTTAAAAACTATATAAAATAATAATAATAAAAAAATTATATAAAATAATAATAATAAAAATATATCAATGATTTATCACTTTCTCAATCTTCCTCTAGTTGAATATAACTGAGAATAAAGAACTTCTAAATACTGTAATATATAAAAATAAACAAACTGGAAATGTACTGGAAGAATGAACAGTGAATTTCCAACACTTGGGGTATAAAACCTTTCACATCTGTACAAACGCTTTTGGATATGGGTAAAGGCCTAGTGAGCTGGCCATTGCCAAAAGCCTGGAGGAACATACTAAATAATGCCCTATAGCATGCCCAATAACCAATGTGTCCTCTACTGGTTATGCCCTGCACTGTTATGCACTGGCTATATATGTGTTGAAGCTGTTTTGGGACTACTGCTTACAACGATTTTAAAATGCTTAATAAAGAATTACTGCAAACCACAGGACGTTTTTGGCCCAAAATCTAATGACTACGGAAACCAAATATTGAATGACTTTCACAAAAATATATTTTAAAGAAAGCACATATTTAGGTTATTCATAATTGTGACTGCACTTGAATTGCTTACCTGTATAAACACCGATTTTCATCTGGACTTTGTGTCCTAAAAACTCCCCACTGTACTGTTGAGCTTCTTTGGCTGTATGTTTATAATGCACAAACTACTAAAAGTGGCGACTCAGTGGCAGACATGAAAAAGTAGGCCTTTGGACTAGCTGACAGATGCAAATGCAGCAGAAAGCAGAGCAAAACTTCTCCCTAATACATTGTACACAACCCTAAATTTAATTTTCTGCAAGATTACACACAATAATTACCAGCTTTATAAACCCCATAACTAATGGCTTCCAATTAGACGATCTATATGTATTGATCTGTTAAGAGTTTGAGTTTGTACGAGTAACACGCTTAGTCATAAAGAAAATACGGTCTAGCTATAAAACGAATAGGAGGATTTTTAAAAAAGCAGAAAAATCCGTAAAAGGTTTGTGCATTGGATACCATGCGTAGTATTCGATCTAATGCTAAGTATTTCTGCATGCGTTCCACGGGGACATGCAGAATTACAGAGAGCCAAATTGTGGGTCGTGCAAACCACATGGAAAAGAAGAAGACACCAAATGTCAACTTTGTGGTTATCTTATTTGTTCTAAAGAAAACAACTTGGGTGTAGTTGAAACTCTGTACCTTTCCCAAAAGGCAGGTTTGGTTACATAACTTTGGATCTGATTCTCCAAAGACTAGAAACGATATAATTGGTTGTGCTGTTTGTTTTTTTCAATCAAGATGATTGATTGAAAGATCTCTGATTGCTAGCCTAAGGTCAGAGTTCTCAGCTTTTCATACAGACGATATAAAGTGAAACACTGTAAAAGAGCAGTATCGTAGCACTGTGCTGTTCGGGAACGGATTTGTCTAGCAAGCTGTTTTATTTCATCGGTTAATTATTCAAAAGATGCTTCGGTGTGTGGACGCTGCTAATAAAGCGGTAAGGACTCCCTTTAGGAATCGACGTTGCAACCTGCATGTCGGAAAACCTGAGAAAATGCCCCGCATTGCAATACTTCTAGCAAACTGTATATTATGAGATGAGATTATTTCCTCTATGAAGATTCTGAAACTGTAACCAAAGAAGTGTTAACTTCTATCAAGGGTCACTTAGATACTGCTCCAAGGGAAAGAGGATTTTTTTGCAGAATCACACGTTAATCTAACGGATTAACAATCCAAATACACCGTTCCAAGCCAATTAATGGATGCGTAGGCGAACGAGGGCTTGTGCAGGCTTTTGATGACCTACTTCACGGGAAGTCAAAAGACCTCAGCGTTCGCCAATTAATGCATACGGACCTCGTGAAAATTGAGAGGGAAATCCGGTTAAACCGAACGGCCTAGTCCAAGACCATGCCTCTCTGGAACATGCTGGGAAGGAAGGAGAACTTTGAAGAAGGACTGTGTGACAGGGGAATACTAATCAGCAGATCGACTTCACTTTAAGATGACAGGAATTAGCTAAGCAAAGCGAAGCATGGATTCGAAGTAGATGAACAGAATGATATGCTATTCAGAACCGAAGAGTTGAAAGAATATGCAAAAGTGGTGGACGACTGATACAACCATGTACTTGAGTTTAAGTAGAGATACAGTGGGTGAAATATGAATCCATGCTCCATGTTAATAGGTGGTGGCAGAACAAATTGCGCAATAGGTTGCATCTATTTTTTGCATTTGTTTATCATTTGTATAAAAAAATAAAAAAAACTAGATGATTGAGCGGACAAAATGGCTAAACGTTCCCATACGCTGGATAACTGAACAGATTTGCTAAAGGAGGACAGGTGATTGAGCAATCAAGTTTCACTCGTTCAGAAGAGAAGAATTCCTTATTTGGATAAGATAGTTAATTGCCTTGATAACACACCTGGTGGATGCCGTTTAGCCCTTCAATAAGGTAGGAAGTTGTAGTTATACACATTAAAATTTGTTTTGCTAATGAATGTGCAAAAAGACACACATTTTGTTCAGATGTTTTTTCTTGCCCCCCAGACTTAAGAGTCAATGTCGCCCATGTGCTAAAAGTACTATGATTTACATTGACCAGGCATATATGTAATGCATAACATTATGACCACCTTCCTAATATTGTGCTGGTCCCCTTTTTGATGCCAAAACAGTCCTATTAAACATTAACAGCATTAACATCTTTAGCAATTTGAGCTACAGCTTGTCTGTTGTATCGGACCACACCAGTCAGTCTTCGCACTCTACATGCATCAATAAGCCTTGGCCGGCCATGACCTTGTCACCGGTTTACCACTGTTCCTTGGACCACTTTTGATAGATACTGACCACTGCAGAACAGGAACACCCCACAAGAGCTGCAGTTTTTTTTTATTATCTGACCTAGTCATCCAGCCATAACAATTTGGTCCTTGCCGAACTCTCTCAAATCCTAACGCATATCCATTTTTCCTGCTTCTAACTCATCAACATTGAAGACAAAATGTTCACTTGCTGCCTAATATATCCCTACCACTAACAGGTGCCATGATGGAGAGGTAATCAGTGTTTTTTACTTCACCGCTTATAATGTTGTGCCTGAATGCAGAGGATGCAGTTTCTATTGCTCTTCATTCAGCCCTCAGCCACCTTCATAAAAGAGTGGTTTCTAGACTTCTCACCAACAGACCTCAGTCTGTCAGGTTGGGCAAACAGGTATCCTCAACCTTCTTTCTAAACAGCGGCATCCCACAGGGCTGTGTTCTGAGCCCACTAATCTATGTCCTGTTCACCCATGCCTGTGCTTCTCTGCCTAACTTCATCAAATATGTAGATGACACCAGATTGGCCAGATCAGCAACGATGTCTGATCCGAAGCATGACAGCATGGTATGCAAGCAACAACCAGCCCCTCAACACCATGAAGACTAAAGAGCTCTTTGCGGACTTTCTGACTTTTCCGAACAGCAGAAGACACTTCCCAGTGTACATCAATGGTACTGAGGTTGAGATGGTCTACAGCTTTAAGTCCTTGGGAGTTCACATTTCTGAGGATCTGTACTTGCACCAAAACACTTCAGCTGTTGTTTTAAAGACACAGCAGTGACTGTACATCTGTTTAAGCTCATCTTTCCCTAGAATTCTAACCAGTTTTTACAAAATCTAGTTGAGTAAAAAGTACAATATTTGACTTTACATTAACAAATAACATTTACTTCGTTACTGTCCACCAATCATATGCAATATGTAGAGAGAGTTTGTTGGGGTAGATTGTTGGGGTGAAATGTTCAGAAGAGTTTGCCAATAACTTTGGACTATTCTATATGAATTATGGAGGATTATTGGCGCATGAGAAACCCATTAGTGTACGCAAAGCCTGAAAAGTCTACGCTCTTCGATTCTCCCGATACTGAGTCACATGGACACACAACTGTTCAGAAACTGACCACTAAATTTTGCATTGAGTGACCTCGATTAGCGGGTGGAATTTACATCCTTTCGAGTAGACTTTCATGCTCTACATAATCAGCCTAAATGACAGCTCTGGACATGAAGCTTACAGAAAAGGCACCCAAAGAGCCGAGACATTCCAAAGAGACCTACATAATGGCCTAAATCCAAGCGAACACCTTCATTTCCTCCACACAGATGTAATAAAGATCCTGGAAACCATGTCACACCATGACAACAGTGTAAAAATCTTTGAGAGACACCCCCCCAAAAAAAAAAAAAAACGATTGCCAAAGTTTGCCAGCGACTCATCCGGTGTTACTTACAATAAGCCCCAAATAAAGCATTGATCATTTAAGAAGCAAGCATCACACAACTAGCACTAGCACAAATCACAGCCTCAGTCTAGCCTGGTGGGTCAGTGGGTCCCTGGTGTTCCTTACTTACACAGGATCTTGGCTTCCCTCTAAGAGTTCTTGGGTGCAGGTTTTCTGTCTTCTGCTTTTTTTTTCTCCCTCTTTCAAGGACAAGGACGTTCGCCCTCCAGCTCCCTCTTGCTTTTCCTCTTCTTCATCAGCGCAGGGACCACAAACACACGCACATGCACGTACACACTCAGAGAGAGGGAGAGAAAGAGAGGGAGAAGTGAGAGAATGACAGAGAAACAGCGAGGGAGAGAGAAGAAATGGGAGAGAGAGAGAGAGGGGTAGTCGGATAGTCTGAATCGCAATTCTCTCCAAACCATTAAGCGGGACCTTAGCTTCGCAAGTAAGGAGGAGAGAGGAGAGGAGAGGGAAAGAGAGCGAGAGAGAGGAGAAGAAAGAGGGAGAGGGAGCGAGAGAGAGAGAAAAAAAGGCTACTGGGCTCGCTGACCGGCTTGTTTCATTTCTGCTTGTGTACTGAGCTCGTGCAGCAGAAAAGGAGACATTTGAGCAAAACACTGCCAGCATCGTGTTTTAAGAAAACGGAACGCGGGATCTTTCCTTCTATAACACGAGCAGAGCCTCTGGAGTCCAACTCTCTCTCTCTCTCACACACACACACACACACACACACACACACACACACACAAACAAACAAACACACAAATATACACATGCACCATCCTTCTACACACAGCTGTCCGTTGTAAAGAATGTCCCTTGTTTAAACCCTCAAACAACCTTGAATGAACAACAAACAAACACAGCAGCTATTTCAGGAGGGCTCACATTTCTGCAAATCCTCCAGAAAACACTTACTGCACGCTTCATAAATCAGCACTTCAGGTGCTGCGACTGTGACTGCTTGCAGGAATCACACACACACACACACACACACACACACACACACACAATAGTGGAAAACACTGAAGCCAAGCAGGGCAAGTCTCAGAGCCTTGTGACCTGAAGCTCTTTCTCAACCTACGGACAAAAAACCTTCATGTTACGCCCTGAAGTCCTGAAAGCATTACCATGTCCGAACTTATATTCCTTAATTTCTATCTATCTATCTATCTATCCATCCATCCATCCATCCATCCATCTAATTCAGCTGACTGTCTGTCTGTCTATCTAGCTATTGCGTATTTTTACCCATGTTTGCCTGTATCTTTCACTTCTGTCTGTTTATCTATCTATCTATCTATCTATCTATCTATCTATCTATCTATCTATCTATCTATCTATCTATCTATCTCTATCTATCTATCTCTATCTATCTATCCAATTATCCATCCATCCATTGCTAATGTTCATTTCTGAGCCATGTTTGTACCCCCTTTTTCTATCTATCTATCTATCTATCTATCTATCTATCTATCTATCTATCTGTCTCTCTGTCTCTCTGTCTAGTTTAGTTTTCTTCCTCTCTTGATTAGCTTGTAAACATCGACAACATGTGTGTATACAGTTGTATAGGATGCCTTTGGATGCACTAGCAATACATTTTCCCTTCACCTGGACAGGAAGACCTAAACCTCTTCCAGCATGACAATGTGCTCCTGTACACAAAGCTAGCTTAATGAAGATATGCTATAGAGCTCTGACCTCAACCCTACCGAACACATTTCAGGTGAACTGGAACGCTGACTGCACCCCAGGCCTCCTCAACTCACCTACATCTGTACCTTACTAACACCCTTGTGTCTCAATGAGCAAAAATCTTTAGAAGCACAATCCAAAATTGGCTGGAACATCTTCCCAGAAGAGTGGAGGGTATCATAATGCCAAATATAGACTAAATGTAAATGGGGATGTTTAAAAAGCTCATATGAATGGTATGCTCAGGTGTCCATATAAAGTATTTCTATGGCATATCATGTCTAAAACAGATTTATTATTTATATATAAAAGCTGTGAGGCTGATAAACTTCCTGCTGTGCCACTAAACCGCCCTGAATGTTTTCTTAATTAAATAAATACACTCCATTGTCCTTGTTTGGTTTATGTCTGGGTGGAATTTCCCATGTTCTCACAGTGTCCATTTGGGGTTCATCTGGGTAGTCTGGTTTCATCTAGCTTTTGTAGAAAAAAACAAAAAACAAAAAACATATTAGCAGGTAGACTGGCCGAAATCTATGTATCATTGATTACCAGGCATCCAAACAAGGTTTTTTTTTCAACCGCACACTCATAGAATACTCTCTCTTTCTCTCTCTCTCTCTCTCTCTCTCTCTCTCTCTCTCTGTCTCTTACTTTAATTTTGAGTTTCATACATACATACATACATACATACACACATACACACGCTGACACCTGGTCATAAGTATGGTATGTGCTTTTCAAGCATTGCATTTCACACTCAGTTCCAACTTGCTCTTACAATTCCCTCCTCTCTTCTGGGAAGATGTTGATTATGGAGTGTGCTTATAGAGATTTGTCCTCATTGAGACACAAGGGTGTTAGTAAAGTCAGGTACTGATGTAGGTGAGGTGAGGAGCTCTGGGGTGCAGTCAGTGTTTCAATTCATCCCAACTGTGTTCAATAGGGTTAAGATTAGAGCTCTATAGTAGAAGATCTTCCACTCCAACCTATACAAATCCTATCTTCATAGAGTTTGCTTCTTGTTCATGTGATCAGGTTATGGCAGATATGAAGGTCAAAAGAAGCGTTGAAAGAAAAAGAACATGTAAAAACACACGAACTCAAGAACATTATAACCATAACCTAGAGCATGGAAGCCAAACATGAGACAAAACAGCGAGACAGGTGCAGGAAGGACTGCCACAAGTGCAAAAAGGATTAATGAGGTGCAGTGAGCTGATGGGAAGTGTAGTCCAGTATTTCTTTTGGAATAATCCTGACACCCGGTCACATCAGGCGTGCAAATGCATTTTTGCTCAGCTGACTGGAGCTCATGACTTATTTTTTAACAATATGTCCAAATTTTATCACTTAGAGTTTTATTGATTTTAGATTTTTTTGTGTAGAGCATAGCACAGGTTAAAGGTAAAAAAAACTGGATAGTTGTGTTGCACTCCGCAGTCCATCTCTTTCTGTATAAAACAGTCTATTTGACATTTCAAAATGTCTGATCAATCAAATACAGATGTTGATTGGACACTTTTGTGTTGAAGTTCTTACCAATAAAAAATTAATCAATCGATGAATCAACAAAAAAAAAAGGATTTATATGGAACCAAATTTGCTGACAAAGGTGAAAAGTTTTTCACGTCTGGTCTTCTCGCCCTTCAGACAGGAACGAGACACTTCAGTTCCCCGGCGCACGCTCGGCTTCATGGGAGGGAATATTAATAAACTTGAGACACAGTTTAACAATGGTGTGTCACTGTCACATAGGTCGTTCCTGTTCTTTCAGATTAGCAGTGAGGAGTCAGGTGAGAAGAAGGCTACTGACTGACGCCAGGGTAAGATAACAAATATAGCCCGGGCGTATTGTTTGAAATCGCCCGAGCTGAAGGTGAGAGCCACCTAGTACCCTTTCTTTAGTCTGTCCATTCCTTAAGCATCTCTCCCCTGGGAGGAAACACAAGCCTCGCACATCCAAGACAACACATCCTACACTCCAGGATTACTTAATACTCCCTACCCACCCGTCCACCTCCACCTCCCTCCATGTGGACCGTTTTCTACCCTGTTCCACTACTCTATTGCATGGTTACAGTGTGTTCTTTGTTTATGCAGTAAAGATATCACTATCCAGACCCGGTTATTTATGGCGTGCGCGTTAATAAGGTAGTTGGAAGAAATATATTTTCATGACCTAAATGATGAATCTTAATCCAATAAGATCCTGCTGATTGAATTTATGACTTATTTATTAAACTTAAGTTTAATTGGTTCTGGGTAATAAATTTGGTAAATCAATCAACCAGGCTGGCCATTATATGGCTGAGACACGCAATGTTATTGAACAACGTTTTTTTTTTGTGGGTTTTTTTTTTAAGTCATTAAAATATTAATAATATCTCGCTACACACATTTACTTCAAAACAGCTTCGGTTTAAAAATCTAAATGCAGGAGAGGTTTAAGTGAAAAAGTTTAAATTGTTTAATTGATTAATTATTTTTGCAGATTATATATAAACTGTATATAGTGTTTGTTTGATTGCATGCACATGTGCTACTTCAGCACCCTGGAGAGCTCCTTTAAACATCTTTAAACCCATCTATCATTGCATTTCACACCTAGGTCACCTACATCAGCTACATTAGTGATTATCTGAATCAATCGCCCTTTCTTAATACCATCATTATGACTGTCTGTGAGTGCTACATCTCATACAGCGAGAATGAATGTCATTACCAAAGCAAGGAAACCCAATGAACACAATTCAGCAAGTCTCCTTTCATTGCAACCACCCACTTAAATGATCTCTAGCAGAAGCATAAATATTAGCCTCATAAAATGACCCTGGGTTTTCTGTGGATATTTTGTGCACTTTTTTTCATTCATTACGGTTTTTCTGGGGACTTAAAATTAAATACAATTTTGTGTATTTGTTCAAATTCTACAGGAAAGAAAACGCAAAAGTATAAATGCCTCATGAAAAGCTAATGATGCCTAGCTTTCTTGAAAAATCCGTCTTGTATCTGCAACCAAAACCATCTCTTTTTCTCTGTCAGCCATTGTGGAATGAAAAAAAAAAAAAAACTGTGATTAAATCTATACGAATATATTTGAGTTGTGCAAGTTAATACAGATGTGGGTTGTGAGCTCTGATTAGTGCACTCTCAGACCATTCAATTAAAGGTCCTTAAAATGCTGACATGTTTTAAATGCCTGCTAGGGGACTTTTTGGTGACCAAATTAAAAATCTGATCGCAACAGCTTTAGGCAACATGGAGTTTATGCTAAAAAAGTCTACTGTCTACTGGTACTGACTGTGAAGGCTAAAATCTGATTACAGAGAAACGATATCATATACAGTCAATGCATTAAAACCGCAGAAAACAGCTATACAATTGAAAGAATAGAATTGGAGATAATTTAATACATAATCATGAAAATATATAGAAAGGTGATTCTGATTTATTCTGATTGAGTTGATGAAACGTTGTGTTGTTAAATTGCTGTTGTGTTTATCAGTAGATCATAAAAGGTAGAAGAGGGAGTAGAATATCACGGATGGAGGTGTACACCAAGATCTATAATATGTACAGTAATATGAGGAAATTCAGTATGAATACTGTCTAGAGTGTTGGATTTAGAGCGTTGTGAGACATGTTTCTGCTCGATGCTCTAAAGCACAATCAAGTCTCTTTGCTGCCCTCTAACGCAGTGAAGCGCTCAGACTCCAGCTCTGATTCCAGCTCTGATTCCAGCTCCAGGATGCAGTAGGGATTTACAGCACGGGGAAATTTTGTGATATGCGTATTTACTCTTTTTTTAGGACTTGAATCTTATCACGTGATCAGCAAACAAAACTTAATAACGGTGGTGACGTGCAAATTACGCATAGCGCATTTTCAGGTTTTAGGTTTATATTAATGAGTATAAAAAGATATATATTTATTGCAATCACAACAAACCAACTCCTGACTCACAGGCATACTGTAGGGTTCGTATCTATCATGCTTAGGATCTGGGAATGAACAGCACTTGTGCGCACTCACGCGCCTCAAAGTTTCTAACTACAGTGGTGCCACATGGAGTCCTGCTTTAATCATCTTGGACATCTAATCATCTCCAGTGTGTGTGTGTGTGTGTGTGTGTGTGTGCGTGCGCGCGTGCCTGCATGCGCGCTTGCCTTCCCTAATATTGCCTTATTAACCGCCTACATTACCAGCGTGCGCCTTTCAGCATCTCTTGCGAATAATTTATTTTTTCGGTTTTAGTGGCGAATATTTTATACAATAGAATTCAATATAAAAAAATAAAAAATGTGTGGTTAAAAAAAAGAAGGAAAAGTGATCATTTCCAGCATCACAAAGGTGCGCGCATTACGTCTACGGCGCAAGTCTAAATGGAAGCTCAGACTCAGTACTCAGCATGAGCAGTGTGTGAGACAGGAGAAGACAGAGTGTTACTCACATGTCCAGTGGGGGTCACTGATAAATTGGTAGCATGGTGTCTTGATGTCCTGTTCTTTCATCGCTGATCACTTGGACTGTCCATCACTTTCCAGCTTCGGTGTTATTTGTGGATCTCTTGGAGCCTCGTGTGTGTATATATATTGCATAAAAGTGAACTTTTTATAATGATTTTTATAATGGTATAGGGGGAATGGGTAATAAAAGAGGATGAAAGCTCAATCTCGTTGAGTTTGCTCAAAAACACCAGATGAGCACATTAAAGCAGGAAAACGCAATTTTACGCAGGGAAAAAAATAAAAATAAAAAAAAGATCTGACTGTTGATTGTGCTCCAAATTCTTTCATTCATCTCAGATTTATTATTTATGTATGCATTATATATATATAATTCATACATAAATATATACATACATTGTGTGTGTGTGTGTGTGTGTGTGTGTGTGTGTGTGTGTGTGTGTGTGTGTGTGAATGAATGAATGAAAGACAGAGAGAGAAAATATAAACCACACATAACACTAAACCTGGAAAATAATAGACACTCCAATACTCTAAATTTTTGTATTTTACAAGTAAATAATAAATTAATTTTACATCTATCATTAATAATAATGCTAAATTATCTGATATTTATAAATAATTCTAGATAAATTAATAAAAAAAACATATATAAAACTTGCCATTATAATTCATTTATATTAGAAAGAAAGAACGAAAGAAAGAAAGAAAAAAAAGAAAAAGAAATAAAAAAAAGAAATAAAGATGTATTAATTTAACAATCCATTGCAATCATCTTTCACACACCTACACACACTTTCATGCACGCACACACCTATTTCAATTTCCTTTTTTTTTTTTACCCTCTCTCATCTCCCAGAACTTTTTTATTCGGATGCTCTGACTCTGTAATTTTTTTTTTTTTTTTTTTATAAATATAAAATAATAATCATTTGATTTGAACGCTAAACTATCCGAATCCATCCTCAAGTTGCCTTTTGATAAATGGTCGTAGTTTCGTTCTTTGTTTCATTTTCCTACCTAATCTCATGGCTCATAAACTAAAGAGGACACGAGTGACTGAAAGAAAGAAGAGCAGAGCTGCGGTTTGGGAAAACTTTTATCGATTTATCGAGTCAGAACGCGCGAAGAAAGAGAGAGAAAAATCTCTCTCTCTCTCTCTCTCTCTCTCTCTCTCTCTCTCTCTCTCTCTCTCTAACTTTCTATCCTTTTCTTTAACCCTCAGACTGTGAACTTGTTTCGTTTCACATTCTACTGCGGAGAAATAGAACATGGAAACACACTGTGACTGCTTTTAACACACCAGGACAGACTTTAATCCATCTAGAAGATTTACCTGGTTATAATCATGGAAAAAATAGGCTTATATATGATTTGATGATTTTAATAAGATGTGATGAAATGCTGTCAGAGGTGTAAAGAAGTTTGGAATAGAACCATGTATCAGGAAAGGTCAGGCGTCCTATTACTTTTGGAAACATAGGTTAGATAGATAGATAGATAGATAGATAGATAGATAGATAGATAGATAGATATATAGATAGATAGATAGATAGATAGATAGATAGATAGATAGATAGATAGATAGATAGATAGATAGATGGCTGTTTGCAAATATAGAGGTTGATTGTGCAGAGAAAAAAAACAAAACAAAAAAGAGTGAACAACAGATGACTGTACAGAGATCCCAAAGTAAATTATATTTTACTAAATTTGCAAAAAAAAGGGGAAAAATGAAAGAAATAAACAAAACAAATATATACTGAATATATATATATATATATATATATACACACACATTATTAATGCTAGTTGCATGATTATCATTTGCAATAGTAAATTACATGCCATATATCTTATTGTATATATATTTTTTGTCTTTATTGTAGAAGTTTTGATCATTATATTTATCTCCAAAAGCACACCGCAATATGTGCACATATATGATATATGAAAATATACATTTCTAGTTTTATTTAAAAATAAATACATTTATGAATTAAGTAAATAATTAAGTAGTAAAAAAATTAAATTAAATGTTCTAGATGAAAAAAAAAAGAAAAAAAAAAGGTGTGTATTATGTGAAGGGGAAAACCATAATTGATTTTTTAATCCACTCAGCAGCTTGATGATCATTAACACTGAGTAGAACTACAGTGACTCTGATTTCTGTAAAAAAGAAAATTTTAATAAAAAAAAAAAAAAGGATCTGTCCACAAGTTTACTCACAAGCTTTAAACATATCAATCTAAAAGAAAAGCTACCAAAAACTAGCTGATTTATCTACTTCTTTTATTCTTGGCCAAATCCTGACCAGTGACAATTGATGATGAAGTTATAACCACTAAATGCTTTATATATGGCTGTTTTTTTTTTTTTTTTCCATATTCGGCTGTTTTCGGTCAGGAATATGCACAGTAATAATGAGCACATGCAGTCATCAGGTACATTCGCTTGTCCTATTTTTTTCAAACCGATCCAGGATACTGTACAACCCAGCAAAGGTTTGTGTATAAGGACTCATCTAGGACTGTGTTTAAACACATGACCTTCTGACCTCAACCATGAAGCCACCACAAGCAAACAGTGAATCAATGCAACATTTCAATGCAAGTTTACTCAGTGATAAAGGAATACTGGCTTTGTTTTGCAGATTAGAAGATGTTGAATCTCAGCACCATCAAAATGCCATCGTTGAGACCATGAGCAAGACATTTGAACTACTTTAAAAAAAATAATAATAATATATGAAGCAAATTGGGCTAATGTTGGGCTCTATTTCATTCTGTAAAGCTGCCTTTTGACTTTATTTTGTATGAATTTTATTCTTTATTTTATAAAAATAAAACTGAATTCAATTCAATATTACAGTCCAAAACTATAATTAAGATAGTATTTTATACTCTAGTAAAATTTACAATAAATATTTGACAATGAAGAAATAAAAACAATTACTATATATAAATGTTATACTTTTTTTTTTCTTCAGATTATCCAATACTGTCCTTCCTTTCTAGATTTCTATGTATTTTCAGTCTGATTTACTTCTGATAAATTCTGATTTTATTCCCTCTTTATGAACTCGCTTTCTTTCTCTAACACCTGAGGGTGATTAAAATATTTTTTAATGATTTAAAAAAAAAATGATTCGTAAGCCTCAAGTTTCTCTTTATCCATTTTTCCTTAAAAATTTTACTCCTGTAATCAACTCATTCAGATAATTTATTATTCCCTTATTAAAATCATTCAAATCCAGCATTTGAATTCCAGCATTTCATTCTGAAATCCAGGAGGAAACAGAGCTCTGCAGTCGTTTATGCCTGAGTGGAAAATGCTGAAAGTTCTTGAGCACCTATCTCGTCACCGTGTAACAGAAGAAACTGCTGAAGCCCCGAAGCTTGAAAACGGATCAGATTGCCCCGCATTTAGGCATTAATTGATGTGTAACCCGAGAGTGGCTTCCTCCTCTTGCGTAAGAGGAATGCCATTTACTTTACCCTGATCCTGCATTTGCAAAGAACCCGCCATCATCTGACCTTTAAAACCTTTAGGACAATTAGGGAAAGACTTCAGCAATGTGTGAGAGTGTTACTAGTCCTGCCTTATTCGCATTTTATGACCAAAGGAGCGGCCTGAAATAAAACACCAATAGTCTAAATAATATGATAATACACATTCTGGTAATGAATTTTTTTAACTGTAATTAAAGTTAAATAGTGGAGAATGGGAGCAGGGATGATGGGTGTTCTGAATTAACATACCATTTTTGTGTTTATTCAATGCTATATACAATAAAAACTTTCCTTCGGCTTCTTCTGTTAGGGGGCGGCACAGCGGACCATCCGCATGTTTGATTTGGCACATGTTTTTACACTGGATGCCCTTGCTAACGCAAACCTCCCCATTTATCCGGGCTAACCCTAATGGCTGGGGTTGGTTCCCTGACCGGGGATCGAACCCGGGCCGCATCGGTGAGAGCACCGCATCCTAACCACTAGACCACCAACCTTAATGCTATATACAATGATAGTTAATTTTTTTTTTCTTTACACTACAGTTAAATATATGCAGATTTTTTGCTGAAAGTGGAATAAAATTACAAATAAATTGAATTGGATATTTTTTTTCTCCACTGTAAATATTACAGCATTTCAGAGTCCTGTAAAATTGACAGTATGTATTTTACAATGCAGAAATAAAAAGTTATCCCAAAGCAATCATTATTTTTCTTTTTTTGGGGGGGAGATTACATTTGTGTATTACTACACAATATTTTTGTATTAGATTAAAGGATATATACAAATAAATGATTTTTTTTGTTACACTAAACCAGATAAATATATATATATTATACTACATATAAATACATAATATACTACAGCATATATATACATTAATTTTCTTAAGGTGACTCAAAGACAGAAGACAGAAGGAAGCAACAAGGCATGTGATGTGTACTGTGTAAGGAATTCCATCTCACAACACACTGTTTTATATGAAAATAATGTGAAGAATGTGACATTCACTCCGACATGCATTATTTCTGTTCATTGTGGTCCAGTGAGTGTTATATTACTTACACAGCAACGATTTGCCAACGAGTAACTCTTGAGCACGATGCAATTTTTGAAAAGTGTACAAAGCATCATGATTCATGCTTAAAGCCTAAATCTGAGCCTTCCATAAATGTCTCTGCATAAGAAAAAAAAACTAACAGATCAACCATTCTTTATTATTATTTATTATTTTACATGCTTTTTTACAGACAAGTTTAAATACTGTACATTTATAATTGATTTTACTTTAATGATCAATGTGTCATGTAAAAAAAAAAAAACAATTGTAGATTCAATAAGCAAAAGAATTGAATGCATGAATAAAAAACAAAAGCTGGAAACAGGAGAAGGAACAGGCCAAGGAACATAGATGATCTCAAGACAATGGAAATCCCAGAAGGCAAGAGATTAATAATATCAGTAATAAGATGAAACAGGAAATAAGTGGGGTAATACTGTAAAATGTGCAACAAAGGTGCAATGGCTGTTGAGAAACTTGTTCAGAATCCTGACACATTCATTTAAAATTCAACCATGCTGTGATACATGATCTCATGTGGTGTCTCTTTGCTGATTTATATATATATAGTCCTTGACTTGTGAACATTCAAGTTGAGCAGACAATTACTTCGGGCCTCAGGCTTGGAGTTGGAACCTCAACCAGGCATAGCATTATGACATAATACCATTATGATCAATTACGTGAATACCACTACTTAACTCGATATCATGGCACCTGGGATTTACATTTTGTCCTAAAAAATTGATGTGTTAAAAGCAGGAAAAATGGGCAAGCGTAAGGATTTGAGCAAATTCTACCAGGGCCAAATTGTCTAGACGATTGGGTCAAAGCATCTCCAAATCTGCAGCTCTTGTGGGATGTTCCCGGCCTGCAGAGGTCAGTATCTAACAAAAGTGCTCCAAGGAAGAACAGTGGTGAACCGGCGAAAGGGTCATGGGCAGCTGAGGCTCATTGACGCAGGTGGGGAGCGAAGGCTGGTCCGTGCGGTCAGATCCAACAGACGAGCTCCTGTAGCTCAAATTGCTGAAGAAATTCATGCTGTTAATGCTCGATGGGTCAGAACTGTTTTGGCAGGAAAAGGGGGACCAACACAATATTAGGCAAATGGTCATAATATTATATTATATATGTATGTGTTCTGATACAGAAACGTAGACAGATCTCTGAATCTTTTTTCTTCTTCTCTGGCATCGTTTGTGAATGCAAGCCCAAAAAAAAAACCTCATGTCTCCCTCCCTCTGCACCATGTAAGCAAGCTCCTCACAGGTAATTGCCTTGTCAGCGGCGTGGCAACGTGCCTCGTCTGAGTCCATTTGCATTCCTCGGTGTGAACGTTTCCAGCAGTGCTCCAGGTGAACTTCTTCCTCTTTGTTAAATACATTTTGTGATGTGACATCTCAGGCCCCGCCCCTCTCCCCGCCACCGCTAACAAACCCAGCGAGGTGTCGAACGAGATAAGAAAAACGAAAGAGAGAAAACAACACAAAAAATTAACCCTACTTTATGTAATAACCCCTTAAATCTTACACAAATGCACCGGGGCACCTTGCCAGCCCCCTCGGGTGGATAACGTTTCCTATTTATTTACCCGTCCCTCTACCTAGCATACAAAGACTAATGGATAAAAAGTGACAAGCTATCAGGAGAATCTGAATGCATAATTGATGCGAGGCATAAATTAATATGATTATGCAGCGAGGGCCGCGGCTGCCAAGGAGCGAGCAGGAGCTTGGAGGATGAAACATGGTTCCTATCTCCAGGGCTGATAAGCATCAGGGGTATTATCAGCCACCCCCCCTCCACACCACCACCAACACCCTCACCACCACCACCACCACCACCACTCCCACCCCATGTTACTTGTCCAAGACCGGCCTCATGTTCCTCCTCATCTGCATCAGAGCTGCACTTTTTTGAACATGTGGTACAGAAAGTAATGACTTTGAACCATCAAACCAGGATCTCTTTACAGGGGGGCAGATAAAATGCATGGACAAATACATTTATTAGACCAATATAGAGTCTGACAAATGCAGACATTTAACATAATATATTGAAAGTACAGAATAAATATTATAATGTACCTACAAATTTCAAAATACAAAAATACTATTTCCCAATACTATTAACTATTGATTAATTGCTCATCAGTCATACACTTGTTTATCAACAGCAGTGTCTCTGCGCAAGAAACGCACGCATTGCAATCTTCAACAAGATCTTAAATAGTTTTTAAATAAATGTTAAATTTTTTTTCACTTTTTTTTCCATTTCAGTGGACATTCTACTGGTTTGACCCAATTCTTTTGTAGCAACTCACATTTTGGGGAAGTGAAACCTCAGTGGTTAAGGCTTTGGGTTACTGATCGGAGGGTCAGAGGTTTAAATACCCATTGTCACTATCAGGCCCTTGAGCAAGGCCCTTAACCCTCTGTCCTCCAGGAGCACTGTATCATGACTCACCTTGCACTCTGACCCCAGCTTCCTAACACGAAGGATGGAAGGAATGAAGGAAGGAAGAATCTTAAAAAATGCAAGCACCTAAAAAGTTGATTAAGAAAGAAAGAAAGAAAGAAAGAAAGAAAGATTAATAGAGCTTTCTAGATCCTTCTGGATTTCGAGCCCTGTCTAGACATGCGTCTTACACCTATTATAAAATTTAGCGTAGACGCAGTTCCGCTTTGAAGCCGTATCTCTTGATGTGAAGGATGAAGGCTTTTAATTCAGAGCAAAGGTATTTTCTAGCGTAATTACCGCGACACCAAGCTGTGAGTCAAATTACCATTCAGAGCAACAGATGTGCTCCGAGATGCTGAATAAATATACGTGTTAATCATATTCCCAGTCTGATTCTCTTCACTGACTGCTCGGTGTGCTTGAGTGTCCCGTTGGACATTTCCTCCCAAAACCGCATTTACATACAATTTAAACAAGAGAGAGATTGAGAGAGAGAAAGATAGATAGATAGAGAGAAAATGAAAGGACTGGTTCCTTATTAATACACTGAGTTTCATGCCTCAATTGATTGTATCTGTTTGAACATGTGTTTTCCTAATCAGGCAGGATCGTTAAATATGCAAGCACCTGCAGAGGCTGCAACAATCCTTGTTTGCCTGGTCTCGCTCCCTCCGTGGCAAAGTCTCCCTGGCATCATACCCCTCTTCCAGCATGTGGTTTCGGCACCACTGTAGCATATTTCACTTGTTCTGTGACACTAGTGCACCTCTGGGTAAAATCAAGAGGGACATGATCGAGAGGGGTGATATCGACAGGAACAGTATCGAGAGGGGTGATATCGATAGGGACAGCATCAAGAGAGGTGAAATCGAGAGGGACGGTATCGAGAAGGGTGATGGGATGACCTCAAAAGGGGCAGTACCAAGAGGGTTGATATTTAGAGGGAGGGTATCAAGAGGTGTGATATCGAGAGAGACATTATCAAGAGCAGTAATATCGAGAGGGACAGTATTGAAAGGGAGGGATATCAAGAGGAACAGTATCGAGAGGGGTGATATCGAGAGGAACAGTATCGAGAGGGGTGATTTAGAAAGGGACAGTATTGAGAGGGGTGCTATCGAGAGGGACAGTATCGAGAGGGGTGATATTGAGAGGGACAGTATCGAAAGGGGTGATATTGAGAGGGACAGTATCTAGAGGGGTGATATTGAGAGGGGCAGTATCGAAAGGGGTGATATCGAGAGGGACATTATCGGGAGAGACAGTATCAAGAGGGGTCATATTGAGAGGGATGGCTTCAAGAGGAAAAGTACCAAAAGGAGTGACATTAAGAGAGACGGTATTAAGAGGGGTGATATGGAGAGGGACCGTATCGAGAGGGACGGTATCGAGAGGGACAGTAAATGAAATCAGCAAGGTCTTTTGTGTCGCGCTCATGCAGACTCAGTGTGCAAACGATCAGCAGAACAGCCTGAACCACGGGATGCCTTTAATAATTCATAAACAACAACATCTAACAAAAACCTGCACCTGGAACACTTCCTCCGTCCTCTGAAATCTGTGTGTTCATGCTGAGTATAACAGATTTTACACACACACACACACACACACACACACACACACAGAGTTTAAACACACTTAAACACACCTTTTATACAAAAGTGTTAAGACTAAACCTGGATTCCACAAAAGATTTGCTTATAAAGGTGAAAAAAGGAAAGAAAGAAAGAAAGAAAGAAAGAAAGAAAGAAAGAAAGAAAGAAAGAAAGAAAGAACGAACGAACTCCACACTGAAATCATGTTTTCCAAATCAAAAAGACACTCAAGCATTAAAATTCTACCCACCTCTCTCTCTCTCTCTCTCTCTCTCTCTCTCTCTCACACACACACACACACAAGTTATATAACTTGAAAAGACTAAATGTGGACTGTACAATACGTTCGCTCTGTACATTTCTCTCTATAGGTGTGTAGCGCAGCATGGCAGATCATGTGACCCGAGCAAACTGCAGGCTCAATCTGTGGCTCGTGTGCAATTTACTTTTGCCAACTCGGTGCATTGTTCAGGTGGCTGCTCGTCCTCATATGCTCGTGTGTTCCTCTGTCAAGAAGAAAAGCAAGAACCTGAACGGGAGGGCGCTCCTGCCAGGAAGAAGACGCTGCCAAAAAGCACAGATGCCGAGGCTGCTAGGCCCTTTAATCAACGCTATTTATATCATAGTGACATACGTAAGAAAACAAGCCGAGTGTGTCTGTTAAGTGGCTTCTGCAGTGTGTGCCAGCTTCTTTCCTTTTTCTCTCTCTCTTACTCTCTCTCTCTCACACACACACACACACACACACACACACACACACACTCTGACATTGTTTTTGTGTCACTTTTCCTAATTAAACTCTTTAATACGGCTCCTATAATAGGCCCTTAATAGCTCTCTCTTAGGATATAATTCTAACCACAATCTCGAACCTCCGTCAAAACCCTCACACATAGACCAATGTCAAAACTTGGCCAATGTCAAAAATGGCCTCAGTTCCTGGAGATGAATGCATAAGTCAAATCGTTTGTCTGAGAAACAAGAAGGGAAGCTACTGTATTGAAGACAACAACCGTTCAGACGTCTGACCTTAGCGTGACTTTGTAAAATAATTTGCTGGCTGAAATAGTTGGAAATCGCACATGAAAACGCTTGCTCTTGAACCTAACAAGCATCTCAGACGACCAGACAGACGGCCAGACAGACAGAACATCTAGCAACGAGATCATTTGACACTTAATAGAGTTTCTATACACATTACATTTTAAAATTCCACACTTTTCCAGACTCAGATAAGCAGAATTCCCTTGAGATTTTTTAGACCATATTTAACATCTGAAATAATGATTTTAAATTCCATGTGGTATAAAATGCACAGCACTGGAAACCTTCAATCCTACAGCAACAGAAGAATTGTTCATTTGCAAATGACCAAGAAACTACAAAACAAAACTTTCTTTCGGCATTACCCATTAGGGGTCGCCACAGCGGACCATCCGCGTGTTTGATTTGGCATGTTTTACGCTGGATGCCCTTCCTAACACAACCCTCCCCATTTATCCGGGCTTGGGACCGGCACTAAGGCTTGTGCAACCCTAATTGATGGGGTTGGTTCTCTGACCGGGGATCGAACCCGGTCCGTAGCGGTGAGAGCGCCGCATCCTAATCACTAGACCACCAGGGACCATAAACTACAAAACAGACCTGAGCTGACATTTTTTTTAGTCAACAAAAATGTAAATTTTATTCCAGAGTGGATTCATTTGAAAATGCCATTTTCATGTCAGTGTGGACTGTGCAAGCGAAGGCTTTCGGAAAACGATGACGCGTTTTTGGTCATTGCCGCGACGTTTGGAAGAATCGTAAAGTAAATAAACCCCAAGCCGACATATGTACATTACAGTACAGTAAAATAAGCGCTTTCAGATGGTTCAGTGTGGATAAGCAACTTTTAGGAACAGATTGAAAATGAAAGTGTGGACGCAGAGTGTTTTGTATCCGGATTAGTGCAAAAGAAGCCTTTATTTCATACAAAATATTTTCACAAATTCCTTATTTTAGACTTTAGAAAACCGAATAGGGCAATAGTATGAAAACAGAAATTTTTTTCAATACAATGTTAATACTAAATCAGACCAGGAAATCCTTAGAATCAAACTCTATACTTTTTAATACTTTTCATACTATTTGGTTTATTGTGCTTTAATGATATAAATTACTAAATCCATTTGTCTATATTACGAACATTTTCACATCTATTCATTTCTTTTTTTGCAGCGTAGCAATATAAAAAAGTCAGTGGGAATTTTTTAATTTGAAGTGAAATGTATGGGCATTGAACCTGTGCTCAGCTCCAATCTTTGAAATTTCTTACTCTGAATGTAAGCATGCTCATCGATTCCGTCGGCGTGAGCAGGTAAAGCCTACATCGTGTCATCACACACCAGTGCAGCCTCATTCAAGTCTGTTTATCATCATTAAGTGGACTGTAAATGTCTCCAGTAAAGCCCATGTCATGGTGTTTCAGCTCTCTAACATGAACCGCTCTGGGAACTATAATGGGCCCAATACCGCTCCTTTCTCTCCTCGATCTAACTGCGATGCAGCATGCGAACCCGAAACGTAACGCCCTCGCCTCATTCGAGCCTCCGTGTTCCCGCAGGAGCCCCCCAGCCCTCTCACTTGAGTTTCACTTTGGAAGAGAAATAAAAATCAATAAACAATCTGAAGTTCTCAGAAAACATTTTTTTTGGTGTTTTTTTTTTTTATGAATATACAAGCTCGGTGTCACTATGTGAACTGAATGGTGTGTTCATTACTCTTCTCACTTGGGTCGAACACACACACACTTGATACACACTCTGACTGTATCAAGCATCATCATGAAGAAATACAAGGTTAATGGTAATAATGATCTGCCATGTATAACTTCAGGAACACCTCTGAGCATTTACCTTCCAGATTCACATTTATGGCCTTTGGAAGAATTATTTATTTTTACAACTGAGCAGTTATAGAGTAATGGCCTTGCTCAGGGTTTCACTCTGAGATGCAGGTAGTTGGGACAAGTATTCATGGCCTTCAGAGCCATGACAGGAAGTTTGAGATAAAAAAGAAAATAAGAAATAAGTCAAACCGAATGTGATCAATGATGAACAGTGATTTGTAAATTTGTTATGAATGAAGTAAATGTATGACCAGTTACCATTCCCTAAAAAAAATCGACCTCTCATTAGTCATTTTGTACAGAATGTGTACAAACGAATAGCATCCTGTTGTCCGGATTAATCAAATGAGTCATGGCAGCTAAATCATACTGCTAAATCGCACAATGCAATGAATCTGAGGTAATATTTTTTCCGGTTGTCTCAAAGAGAGGGATAAAAGCAGCGAGGAGAAATGAGACACGCATCGGTCGGCTTCCCCGGGGGGCTTTCGTCTGTCTGAACGTCTTAACATTATGTTCGGGGGGCTACAATTGTCGCGCCGAGTTGGCCTCAGCTATGAGGATGGAGGGAGAGAGAGAGAGAGAGAGAGAGAGAGAGAGAGAGAGAGAGAGAGAGAGAGAGAGAGAGAGAGAGAGAAAGAAAGAAAGGGAGAGAGAGAGAGCAAGAGCACAGAGTCTGGCCTCAGCTGTGACAGATATACTCTGACAGACCTTACTGTGCTGCTGGTGTGAATGTGTGTATATGTGTGTGAGGGTGTCTGTGTGTTACACACGTCACCATACCTCCCTGTGACATCACTGACTTGGTCTGCGGGCTTGCCGTTTCATCAGTACTACCTAGTTTGGTCCTGACAGAACCAGTCCACACACACACATAAACACATAAAGATTGGTTGCTTTTCTATCCTTTTAAGGACCTGCCTCTGAAATATTAATTAAAGTAGCTAACTAATTCTATCCCGAAAATTTAATCCAACACTCACCTTCACCTCAGGAGCCAAAAGATATCGAGGTCTTGTTGGATACAGAGACTGTCCTAGCAACAGAACGTTTAGAAAGTGGGACTCATTTGATGGGAAAATGAAGTAAGAAAAGTGCTCCTAAACAGCACAGTGAAAATCTTTCTTCACATATTCAAGCGATGTCAGGAAGCTGGGGTCAGAGTGCAGGATCAGCCATGATATATGAGCACAGTTGGTTAAGGGCCCAAGAGTTGCAGCTTGGTGATACTGGGACTTGAACCCCCAACCTTCTGATAGGTAATAGTAATCCAGATCCTTAAACACTGACCTCCTCCCAATGAGATATCAAAACCAATTCAGTCTCATGGTACTGTTTGCAGACGTTTATTCACACGTAGGCATCATTTTGCTTACACAATCCATCCACTGAAACAGTTTTGGATGCTAGGATAAAACCTGATGACCCCTAAGTAAACCCAGGGGGGACATATGTAGAAAACAAAGCTAGTAACCCGATGTTAGGACTCAAGCCAAGATCTGTGAGACAGCCATGCTCTCCAAATCTTTAAATGTCAACTTCTATACTAAATATTATTTCCAATAATAACAATCATTTCATATATTGCAAAATATATACAGTGAGGAAAATAAGTATTTGAACACCCTGCTATTTTGCAAGTTCTCCCACTTAGAAATCATGGAGGGGTCTGAAATTGTCATCGTAGGTGCATGTCCACTGTGAGAGACCTAATCTAAAAAAAAAAATCCAGAAATCACAATATATATATATATTTATATATTTATTTGTATGCTACACCTGAGAAAGTCAATGTTAATATTTGATACAGTAGCCTTTGTTTGCAATTACAAAGGTCAAACTTTTCCTGTAGTTTTTCACCAGGTTTGCACACACTGCAGGAGAGATTTTGGCCCACTCCTCCACACAGATCTTCTCTAGATCAGTCAGGTTTCTGGCCTGTCACTGCGAAACAAAGAGTTTGAGCTCCCTCCAAAGATTCTCTATTGGGTTTAGGTCTGGAGACTACACTGGAGTTGCCCTGTCCCATGTGCAGAAAAACACCCCCAAAGCATGATGCTACCACCCCCATGCTTCACAGTAGGGATGGTGTTCTTGGGACGGTACTCATCATTCTTCTTCTTCCAAACACGTTTAGTGGAATTATGACCCAAAAGTTCTATTTTATTTCTCGTCTGATCACATGACTTCCTCCCATGATTCCTCTGGATCATTCAAATGGTCATTGGCAAACTTAAGACGTGCCTGGACATGTGCTGGTTTAAGCAGGGAACCTTCAATCCCATGCATGATTTCAAACCAGGATGTCTTAGTGTATTACCAACAGTAACCTTGGAAACGGTGGTCCCAGCTCTTTTCAGGTCATTGACCAGCTCCTCCAGTGTAGTTCTGGACTGTTTTCACACCTTCCTTAGGATCATTGAGACCCCACAAGATCTTGCATGAAGCCCCAGTCTGAGGGAGATTGACAGTCATGTTTAGCTTCTTCCATTTTCTAATGATTGCTTCAACAGTGGACTTTTTTCACCAAGTTGCTTGGCAATTCCCCCGTAGCCCTTTCCAGCCTTGTGGAGGTGTACAATTTTGTCTCTAGTGTCTTTGGACAGCTCTTTGGTCTTGGCCATGTTAGTAGTTGGATTCTTACTGATTGTATGGGGTGGACAGGTGTCTTTATGCAGCTAACGACCTCAAACAGGTGCATCTAATTTAGGATAATAAATGTAGTGGAGGTGGACATTTTAAAAACAGACTAACAGGTCTTTAAGGGTCAGAATTCTAGCTGATAGACAGGTGTTCAAATACTTATTTGCAGCTGTATCATAATAAATAGTTAAAAAATCATACATTGTATTTCTAGATTTTTTTTTTTTTTAGATTATGTCTCTCACAGTGGACATGCACCTACGATGACAATTTCAGACTTTTCCATGATTTCTAAGTCGGAGAACTTGCAAAATAGCAAGGTGTTCAAATACTTATTCTCCTCACTGTGTATATATATATATATATATATATTACAGTAACTCATTGGACACATAATACCACATTATGATCTATGGCCAGTCGCTGTATTACAGAGTTGCGTTTCTTCTACTGGTTGCCATAGTAAATGTTATCAGTGGGTGGCGCACATAGCATTTGACTTTCGACAACAGAAACCAATCAGGTGAGCTATATTGCCTTCACATTCATTGGTAGCTGCTGCAACAAGTTGAGCATGTCTAGAATTCGTTGTCCAGAGTTGAACTTGTTGCAACTCTGGCCACCTCCAAATTTTGATGGACACGTCCACATTTTGCTTGACAATAAATGAAATTAAACATTACGCATACACCCCCTTGTGGCCCAAATATAGTAGATGGTTTACAGATACAAATATGTTGGGGTGTCTATCTGTTTTGCTGTTTGTTATTACATACGGGTTAATGTAAAAAAAATGCTACATCCATAAACATGCCTTAGATAAACTTTAATATTTGATGCTAACCAGAATCCCGAACATCGGACAAAACACACAAGGACCAATGTCTAAACTTGGCCAATGTCAAAAATGGCCTTAGATTCAGGTAAAGTCTTTTCTTTAGTCTGATAAAGGACATTTGACCTTGGTGTGACCTCACAAAATCTAGTCATTTCAATTGTTGGCTAAAATAGTCAAAATAAACATCACATTAACAAGATTTCAGACTGATGAATAGACAGACATGATATTTGTGCAAAATGTGCTTTTGTGAACTTGTGAAAATGTGAAATTCTGGATCCATTGGCTATTTGAGGGACATTTTCATGTTTGTTTGTTTTGGTGTTTTTTTGTAGCCATAAAGTTCGTATTACAATAGAAAATCGGTTGATTTTAGGGAATTCTTTTCAATTTGAAGTTATTTGCTTGTGCTTTCTAGAAATATGTAGAAGCAGATATATAGAAGTGAATGCTTTACAAATGCACTAGATTTTGTATGTCTATCTGTTTTGCTGTCTGTTATAACGTTTCTAGGCACAGGCCAAGATCGGTCATCTAGGGCGTAACCAAATGGGTTGCAGTACACGCCCCCTGCCCCATTGCTGCCCCCTACCTTGCCCATGTACATTGTTTACCTGTTGAAGTGTAAAATACATTATATGTTTACATACTGGAGTTCAGGCAATTTTGCAATGATTAATACATTTATTTATCCATTTTAATGGAAGGTTGTGATATATTTGTATGGTGTGGGGGTGAAGCCTGGTGGTGGGAGGGCAGAGCAATTGGGGGGTTACCATAAGAATCTCACCTAGGGTGTGAAAAAGGCTGGAAAATGGCCATAAGGGGAAAAGTAAAGCAGATTTTGAAATCCGGTTATGTGCCGTATAAGGGATCGATTCCCCCCGAACAAGGAAGCAATCGCTCCGCAACAAGTGCCTCATGAATCCAGCATAGATTAGCAGCTGAGGAGAAAACTATTTGCCTGACTTAAAAAGACAGCCGCTTGATGAAAATGTCCATTAAATAACAATGAGCCGAGAAAAAAACGAGTCATAATTAAATTTTATTCCGGTATTTTCTGACCCTAAGTGTGAGCATGTATCTTCATATGTCAGTGATGAATCTTGCCAGGAGAAGCAACTATTGATTTTACTTATTGGCTGAGGAACAAATAACAGAATAAGAGGTGGAGAAGAAAGTCAGTGCTGGTGCAGTTTCGCCTTTTACTCTCAGTGTGTATCTATTAGAGCTGTCAGAGTGGTCACTAATACCAGCAGCTCATTACAGAAACACATCTGGAGCATTCCAGTTACAACATCTTCTCAAATAGTAGTATTTGAGTAAATATACTTTGCTACTGTACTTAATAAATTTTTCGCCCACTTTCTAGTTTTATGAAAAATCTAAGATATATGATAAATTTATGATAGAATATATACTTTTTTACTCTGCTATATTTTATTTTGCAATGACCATAACCAATTAAATGTTGCACCTTTACTAAGGAGGTAATTAAGGCTGATCACCCCACCCACATCTGCTGCCTGTGAGCGACTTTCAGCACTGCTTGCCTCTTCTTAGTCCAAAAAAAAGATCCAAAATACTTGGAGTACTGGATGTAGAACCTGTAATCTTTGTTAAATGAAGGGACCACCTCAACCAACTACCAGAGCCTGCACAGACCGGGCTGGACAAGACCCAAACTGAATCGTATAGCTTCTCTCTAAAGTGTGTAGGACCCACTGAGACACGGTAGGCGTTTCCAGGCTCCTCTTAAGGAAATAATTCTCTCGAGACTGACCTCTGATATGATACTAATTTGCATTCTAGGAATTAAATTCCTGTTGTGGTTCCTTTTTTCTCATCTCTGTTTCCTATCCATGTTTCTGCCCTGGCTACCCTGATCTCTGGACAATTTTCTTGGTTTGTGTTTTCGCTTTGCCCCTTTGTTGCTCTGTTTCCATGCTTCGAATTTTTTACTGTTTTTGGATTTGGTTTTGTCTTTGCCAGCACTGCCCTGTTTGCCTGTGTTAAGACCCTGGACTGTTTTTTACACTCATTTTTGGCATTTGCCCGATTGCCCTGTCTTGCTCTGCTTGCTACTTTTTAATTAAAGCCTGTTTTCTCCATACCCCTGTGGCATCTTGCATTTGGGTCCTTCCTCCCAGTCTCACCACTACTGACAGATGTAAGATTTTTATTTGAGTCATATTAGAATTAATAAATTAACTTGGAATGGTGGAGGTGTTGCAGGTATCTAGTGGAGCTCGTCTGATCCAACAACCTTCGCTACTGAAGACTGCAGAGTGGGAACACCCCACAAGAGTTGCAGTTTTGGAGATGCTCTGACCCAGTTGTCTAGCCATCACAATTTGGCCCTTGTTAAGCTCGCTCAAATTCCTTTCCCTTAACCATTTTCCTGCTCTTAACACCAACTTTGGGGACAAATTGTTCACTTACTGCCTCATAAATACCACCCACTAACAGGTGCCATGATAAAGAGATCATCAGTGTTATTTACTTAACTGCTAGTTGTCATAAAGTTATGCGTGATTAGTGTAAATATGAAAAGTAATTGGATTGTTTAAGGAAGTTCATGGGGAGGGTTGCCAGGTGATAAAAAACTACTTACAGCTACAAATAAAAAAAATGCAAAATGACTTGAAACCAGCCCATTATATTTGAAAATAGAAAAAGGTAGACACATTCCCCTTCTTGTGGATGCTATGCAGTTCTGGTATGCAGTATGGAGAATATCTGCAATACTGCAGTTAATGTCAACAGTCTGCTACACCGATTTAGGACTGCAGTTTGCTTGTGGACACCATCACTGTACCCCGCAACATCGTATATCTGCAATAAATGGACATTCGGTGCAACACAGATAAGCATGGGTTCCCTCTTGAGTCTGGTTCCTCTAAGGTTTCTTCCTTATGCCATCACGGGGAGTTTTTCCTTGCCACAGTCACCACCAGCTCGCTCATCAGGGACAAACTTATACATTTTTTATCAACACATTATCTTTGTAAAGCTGCTTTGAGACAATGTTCATTGTTAAAAGTGCTATTCGAATAAAAATTGAATTGAAAAGACCCTGGCAAACCAAAAAGAAACCAAGGTCCAGGGTGAGAACATGGTAGAGCTATCATGATCACAAAAAATTCCAAGCTTCCACAATGTCCTACCTGTACTCCAACTTCTAAGGATGCATCTTCTTCCCTCTTTATGTTACGTAAATAAAGCTGGAGGTTGTGCAAGTGCAGATCAATTGATTTAAAGTGCAAAATGCGAAACAAAACCCCAAATCACTAGATAAGGGATTCTAAACATAACCTGGATCGAGACCTAGGACAACCATGGAAAGACAAACCTGAGACAATCAGTAAAGTACAAGGTGAGACAGATATAGTAGTTGTCATTATATGTAAATGCAAATCAGGTATAAGAGTCATGTGACTGATGGAAAGTGTAATCCTGAGTCTTTCTTGACATAAGCTTCAACTATCTATTTCTTCCATGATATATATTGTATGCTGTATATTTTATATCTTATGTCAGCATATTAAAATTTTCCCATTTTCCCAAGTCATAGATGAGGTGCAGGATAAGAATAAAATAGAAGATAAGGAACAGGATGAGGATGAGGTGGTAGATGATGAGGTATTCAATGAGGTGCAATATGATAATGAGGTAGTGGATAAGGATGAGGTAGTGGATAAGGATGAGGTAGTGGATGAGGTGCACAAGAAGAATAAAGTGGTAGATAGGGAGCAGGATGAGGTATTGGATGAGTTGCAAAATGAAGATGATGTAGTTGATAAGGATTAGGTAGTGGATGGGGTGTAGAATGAGGATGATATAGTGAATGAGGTAGTGGATGGGGTGTAGAATAAGGATGATATGATGTGGATGAAGATGAGGTAGTTGATAAGGATGATATGGTGGATGGGGTGTAAAATGAGGATAAGGTAGTGGATGAAGATGAGGTAGTTGATGAGGATGAGGTAGTGGATGGGGTGTAGAATGAGGATGATATAGTGAATGAAGATGAGGCAGTTTATGAGGATGAGGTAGCAGATGGGGTGTAGAATGAGTATAAGGTAGTGGATAAAGATGAGGTAGTTGATGAGGATGAGGTAGTGAATGGGGTGTAGAATGAGGATGATATAGTGGATGAAGATGAGGCAGTTTATGAGGATGAGGTAGCAGGTGGGGTGTAGAATGAGGATAAGGTAGTGGATAAAGATGAGGTAGTTGATGAGGATGAGGTAGTGAATGGGATGTAGAATGAGAATGATATAGTGGATGAAGATGAGGTAGTTGATGAGAATTAGGTAGTGGATAGTGTGTAGAATGAGGATAAGGTAGTGGATAAAGATGAGGTGGTGAATGGGGTGTAGAATGAGGATGATATAGTGGATGAAGATGATGTAGTTGATGAGGATGAGGTAGTGAATGGGGTGTACAATGAGGATTATAGTGAATGAAATTGAGGTGGTTGATGAGGATTAGGTAGTGGATGGGGTGTAGAATGAGGAAAAGGTAGTGGATGAAGATAAGGTGGTTGATAAAGATAAAGTAGTGGATTAGGATTAGGTAGTGGATGGGGTGTAGAATGAGGAAAAGGTAGTGGATGAAGATGAGGTAGTTGATAAGGATAAGGTAGTGGATTAGGATTAGGTAGTGGATGGGATGTAGAATGAGGATAAGGTAGTGGATAAGGATAAGGTAGTTGATAAGGATTAGGTAGTCAATGGGGTCTAGAATAAGGATGATAGTGGATGGAGATGAGGTAGTTGATGAGGATGATATAGTGGATAAGGATGAGGTAGTTGATGAGGATGAGGTAGTGGTTGGGGTGAAGAATGAGGATCAGGTAGTGGATGAAGATAGGGTAGTTGATGAGATTAAGGTAGTGGAAGGGGTGTAGAATTAGGATGATATAGTGGATGAAGATGAGGTAGTTGATGAGGATTAGGTAGTGGATGGGTTGTAGAATGAGAATGAGTTAGTGAATGAGGTTTAGAATGAGGTAATGCATCAGGTGCAGGATGAGAATAAAGTAGTGGATAAGAAGTATGGTGGGGATAAGGTATTGTTTAAGGAGCAGAATGAGAATGAGGAAGTAAGTATTGTCTTGGCTCTGATTGCCTTGTTGTTAATGTGGCTTTTTAAATCTTCCAGATGTAAGAAGCCTATAAATCTGACTCCTTTGCTTTAGGTCAGGCCATTATCACACCATATCACTAAACACAACAGATTTCACTGGACTGGTATTTCATTGCAAGGTTTTCTTCGGTTTTACTCATGTATGTTATACATTTAGTGCAGTATTTCTATATTATCAATCTGGCAGTAAATAAATGTAGCTTGTCCAAAGTTTGTATATGGAGAAGAATTTCCATTTGGGGTCTTTGGTATAAAATATAATGCTTTGCTTTTTTGGACCTCCTGTGTTTTTAAGCTGCAACCCGATCCATATTCAAACTCCCACATAAAAACATACGCTCTGCAGTTCTGCCCTCGCCGTCGTGTTGGAGTGGAGCTGTGCCCTGGCAGAGATCTGTGGCTGACACAAACCAGCTCCCCAACAGCCCAGCCTCTAATTAATACTCTTGGCAAAGTGGCCCTTCACAAAGGATTACAGTGATAGGTGGGTGCTAGAAAGGGCTCCTCGGGCCTGCGGAAGCACACAGGGCGCGTTTTCTGCCCTGCTGTCACCCAGCATCTCTGTTTGGGGATGAAAGAGGGGACTGATGGAAAGAGAAAGAGGGCAGGCAGCTGCAAGAGCTGAGCTCATAATGAGCTGCTAGTTACGGCTTTGCCACCACGGGCTAAGCGCTTAAGGGGCTGGTGACATGAGCAGGATGTACCTTTTTTTTTATACGTTGTTAACAAAAGGGAATGAAAGATGGGGAGAAAAAAGGTAACAGGGGATTTAAGATCCTGTAGTACAACACAGCAGAGTGTGTAAGTCCACCAGAAGGCTTTTATCCTTTCTCTTGAGATTGACCGCAGAAGGAAAGGATCTAAAGCATGTTCTAACAATAAAATAATTGCTAAGATATTTTAAACCTCGTATTTTTTTTAGCAGTACTACTTTTAAGTATTACTGAACTTTGGGAACGCCAATCCATGAATCCGTTTTTTGATTCGATGTAGCACATCGATGTAGAAAATAATAGGTCATGTGATTCAGTGAAAAAGCCACAAAAACAATGTGTCCTGAATCATCAAGCAAAATTTGTAACGTACTTCATATAGCCTTATTAAAAAATGTGAGTATATTAAATTAATGAATACCTCAATATATATGTCACAGTGTTGAGAATAATTACACACTTTACAGAAAAGGGAGGAACGCTTTGCCTGAGAGGATCGTTCATGTCACCACTTTTGACAAGTAGTGAGAAAATATGTGGGGACAAAAGGAGAGAAAGGACGAGGAAGAAAAGAGCAAGTGGCAGACGGCTGGCTCTGGCCATGTGATGATGAGGCAAGCAAGGGAAAGCCAGGATACTTGAACCTGTCTGAAGACATTGTTGGAATGAATGCTTAATTGCTTGTGATGGTCACTCGTCTTCACGTCTTGTCAAATCTGTAATGAGTATTGTGTTACATTTACAGTGAGGAAAATAAGTATTTGAACACCCTGCTATTTTGCAAGTTCTCCCACTTAGAAATTATGGAGGGGTCTGAAATTGTCATCGTAGGTGCATGTCCACTGTGAGGGACATAATAAAAAAAAAATCCAAAAATCACAATATATGATTTAAAAAAATATTTATTTGTATGATACAGCTGCAAATAAGTATTTGAACACCTGTCTATCAGCTAGAATTCTGACCCTCAAAGACCTGTTAGTCTGCGTTTAAAATGTCCACCTCCACTCCATTTATTATCCTAAATTAGATGCACCTGTTTGAGGTCGTTAGCTGCATAAAGACACCTGTCCACCCCATACAATCAGTAAGAATCCAACTACTAACATGGCCAAAACCAAAGAGCTGTCCAAAGACACTAGAGACAAAATTGTACACCTCCACAAGGCTGGAAAGGGCTATGGGGAAATTGCCAAGCAGCTTGGTGAAAAAAGATCCACTGTTGGAGCAATCATTAGAAAATGGAAGAAGCTGAACATGACTGTCAATCTCCCTCAGACTGGGGCTCCATGGAAGATCTTACCTTGTGGGGTCTCAATGATCCTAAGGAAGGTGAGAAATCAGCCCAGAACTACACGGGAGGAGCTGGTCAATGACCTGAAAAGAGCTGGGACCACAGTTTTCAAGGTTCCTGTTGGTAATACACTAAGACGTGATGGTTTGAAAACATGCATGGCACCGAAGGTTCCCCTGCTTAAACAGCACATGTCCAGGCACATCTTAAGTCTGCCAATAAATATTTGGATGATCCAGAGGAGTTATGGGAGAAAGTCATGTGGTCAGATGAGACCAAAAAATAACTTTTGGGTATAATTCATAAACGTGTTTGGAGGAAGAAGAATGATGAGTACCATCCCAAGAACACCATCCCTACTGTGAAGCATGGGGGTGGGAGCATTATGCTTTGGGGGTGTTTTTCTGCACATGGGACAGGGCGACTGCACTGTATTGAGAGAGGATGACCGGGGACATGTATTGCAAGATTTTGGGGAACAACCTCCTTCCCTCAGTTAGAGCATTGAAGATGGGTCGAGGCTGGGTCTTCCAACATGACAATGCACACAGCCAGGATAACCAGGGAGTGGCTCTGTAAGAAGCATATCAAGGTTCTGGCATGGTCTAGCCAGTCTCCAGACTCAAACCCAATAGCAAATCTTTGGGGGGAGCTCAAACTCCGTGTTTCTCAGCGACAGGCCAGAAACCTGAGTGATCTAGAGAAGATCTGTGTGGAGGAGTGGGCCAAAATCCCTCCCGCAGTGTGTGCAAACCTGGTGAAAAACTACAGGAAACGTTTGACCTCTGTAATCGCCAACCAACTCTACTGTACCAAATATTAACATTGACTTTCTCAGGTGTTTAAATACTTATTTGCAGCTGTATCATACAAATAAATAGTTTAAAAATCATACATTGTGATTTCTGGATATTTTTTTTTAGATTATGTCTATATATATATCTCTTGTTTCTTCAAGATTTCAGAGTGTGCTTGTGGAGAGGTTGCTCATTTCGTCATAAAAAGTTTCGAGACTAGCTCTGAGTTTACACACTCAATGCGGCAATACAGCGTAGTAAAGCATGTGCTAGAAATAGCACCAGTTGCACAGCTTGCGTACACAGGGCGATGTTTTTGGCGCACTGACATGAAAGTCGGTGCTTCCTGTGACTGGGCGTGCAGCCTTGTGCTGCTATTTGTTGACGTGTAACAATACTAGTCTCGAAAACATTTTGATGCCACCTTGTATATACTATATTTATTAATACTATGTGTGAGGTGGAGGTTGTAGCTTAGAAGTTAAAGCATTGGTCTTTGGTTCCAAAGGTTAAGTTTAAATCCCAGCCACACCAAGGAAATAAGGAAGGACCCAAACCCAATATCTGATCAGTTGTATGAATGAGATAAATGTCAGTCACTCTGGATAAATGTGTCTGGCCAATGCCATAAATGTAAATGAACAGGTGTTGGTTTACATGCATGCTGAGAACAGTATGTCACCATGTAAACCACATTGCAGAATCATGCACATATAACTGAACAAAATAAAAGAAAGCCTGACTTCAGTTCGACATGCGTCTCAGCTCCTGTCTTCTCCTCTGCGCCTGGCTTTGAGGACAGCATGAAGGCTTGATGAAGGATGACGGTCTCCTTTTCCTCTCACTTATTGATTGTTTCCTGTTGACGCTTTTGTGGAATCCAATCTGAGCAAGATTTCCACTGCCACAGCACTGTGTTTGGTGCCACTGTCTTAATATAGGCTGGCGGGATCGGGATCGGGATTGAGCTCGGTGGGAAATGTGGGCATACCAGAGCTAAAGGAGCATCAGCAATGAGGTTGGGGTTAGGAATAAGAATTTGCATGGTGAAATCTATATTGAATAAATGTATCTGTAAATTTTGCACACTCTAATAGTAATACATATGAAGAAAATGTATTCATACAAAGCTTAGATAATATGGAAGAAAAAATACAAGAGCTCAGGCTAGACCTTTCATTCTATCTATCTATCTATCTATCTATCTATCTATCTATCTATCTATCTATCTATCTATCTATCTAGAAAAAAAAAAATAGAATTATGAATTATGAAATTATGTGAATGGTGTGTATTTATCCCTGATGAGCAAGCCATGGCAACTTTGGCAAAGAACAACTCCCTTAGATGTTATGAGGAAGAAACCTTGAGAGAAACCAGACTCAAAAGGGGAACCCATCCTTATTTGGGTGACATCAAGTGTTTGATCGTAAATCCTTCAACAATACAGAACTGAGCAACTCATAAAATAGCTCAACATTTGTGATCATCACAGATCCAACACCAGCTTCATGCCAGAGCCTTTAAACACTCCAGGAGGTCCAATGTCAAAACTCCACACATGTAGTGGGATCCAGTTGGCACTGGTACATCTCTAGATGGTAGAGGATGTTTGCGAGTTCAGCATCTACTTCATTAAAGGTCCATAATCTTCATGAGGTGGGATGTGACTGGAGCTGGCCAAACCTCAGGATTCCTCGGAATGGGGTGAGAAAGAGAAGAGTGGGGAGAAATTAGATGAATGTGGGCATCAATAAATGCAAATCAGCATCAATGTGGTTCGTGAATATTCTTAGTTTATTGCTGCCTACAAAATCCCTCAGTTTAAATAAAAGAGTCATAAATGAAGCTTAATGTGCAGTGGGGGGGTGGGGCCCCTCGGTGGTGTTCTTCGGTGGTGTTCTACCTAATTCGATATAACCTCATTATGATGTCATGGCTATAGAAACCATCAATATTATACAGAAATGAGGGTACAGTATTTCATACAATGAAAATTAATGTAAATACTAAAGCAAGAAACCCAATGAACACAAAATTTCACTGCAGCCACAGCTGCACCATTTACAAAAAAAAAAGAAATTTCATAAAGTTTTTCCTTTATGAAAAATTCGACATAAACAAATACCCAAAATTATAAACGGTTTGTGATAAAGTTGAACTGTTTAGAAATGTCTTGGTCGACCTTGTCTCACAATGTCCACCTTTTTTTTAAGTAGTCCGTCTTGAAAAAGTCCATGGGAGTATATCCATGTCCAAATCAGTTTGTTCTCTTCAGTCAGCCTTTGATGAATAAAAAAACAGCAATGAAATCTACACGAATGTATTTGAGCTTGAGCAGTTTGCTACAGATGCGGGATGCGAGCTCTGACTAGTGTGCTCTCTAACCATCCAATCAAAGGATGTGAAAATGCCGATGTGACCTGCTAGGGTCCTTTGTAGCAAGTTCCAATCTGATTGGTTCAAATAACATAGATTGTAAGCAACACGTGATGCGATGGCTGAAATTTGATTGGATAGAAAGTCTAACCGAAACTTTTACATAGAAACAATATGAAATGAAGAGAATAGACTATTGGGAATAATGTAATACATATTCATAGACAGAAATATATTAAAATAAAAGTCAGTGATTGTGATAGTGTGTTTATCCGGTTCATATACATCGTATCTCCAGTCCCTGTCAACATACCACATTCATTTGAAATGGTGAAACCCGCAACATGTGGCACATCCTGACTGTCTCACCACTGAGGTTTCCAACGGAGGCTGTGATTGGAGGCTGGCTAATCCTATAAACAGCTGTGATTGGTTGGCATCAGGAGCAGCAAAACTGCAGGGGAGTGGAAGCTGGAATCGGAGGATTAGGAGCTATGGAAGAGATCCTGAAGTAGCAAGCTGAGAGATTCATGTAGAGGTTAGGTGAGATATTAAAAAATTGTGTCTGGGTCAGAAAAGATATTGGAGACAGCTGATTGATTCATGAGGTGAAAAAAATTAGTTTATGCTTTTCATTAGAGTGGAGGCAAACAAAATGGGACATTCAGTATACTGCCAAATGCATACAGAAGCAAAGCAAACCTTTTGTTGTATGAATCATGTCCCATGATTCTTTTGCAGCAGCGTTTGCAACGTCCACATGGCACTATATGAGTATAGTATTGTAGTTACACTTTAAGGTTTGTGAATACCTGAACATATGTGTTTGTTGAGCAGCTCATTCCAGATTATATCTCCACTATCTGGTATAAAGAGCTCCATTCTTCTGAGAAGTCTGCCCACTAGATTTTGAAGTGTGTCTGTGGGGATTTTAGATCATTCACCAGCAAAAGCATTAGTAAGCTCAGGAATTTGGTAAGAATTGTTCGATAAGACTTTAGGTTCCTCTTTACCTTGGGCAAATGATGGCATTGTCAATCTTGGGACAAATTTGAGCTTCTTGGATTCATTGAATGAAAATTACAACGTAATGTATGATTCGGAGAAGATGGATTGAATAGCCTGATGTTGATGAACATTATACATGTCGAGAGTTTAAATTCATGCTAACATTAGATATTTAATGTTAGCATGAACTGAGTCTCTGGACATGTGTTACTGATTTCTGGACATGACGCTCTGGACAAAATACACTAGCGTTAAAGTAGAGATACAATTAGTAAAATATGACTCCAGTAAAAGTAAAAGTGCTTCGTTTAAACTTTCACTTGAGTACAAGTACGAAAATATTTGCCTTCAAATGTACTTAAGGATCCAAAGTACTATGATTCGCTATAGCTATAATGTTCCTATTATCATTTTTGTCACAAGACTCTTGTTTAAGCAACTTATTTCATGTGAAAAGACTCTTTACTCTTTACACCGATCTATTAATAGAGTGATTATTAATGACTCAAACACTGATTGATATCTATTCAAATGAAATGAGCCAAAACCTTCATTTCAATCACTTAAAAAAAATTACTAAAGAAAGAAACCCAATATACCCAATTCAAAAAATCACTCTAACACTATTCTGAAAACACAACAGTCTTTCTTTATTCGTTACAAATCTAAAATAAATTGTACAGCAGAAGTGTTTTAATACTGTATTTAGCCTGTGTGTGTGTATGTGTGTGTGTGTGTGTGCGTGTGTGTGTGTATCTGGTAGAGCCAACAGTGACAGCAGCAGTGTCTCAACACTCGGATAGAATCAGTATTCCTGACACGAATGTGGCCAAAACACTGGCTAGCCCTAATTAGTGCCAATTGGTGTAGGGGGGTCTCCCGGCCTTTGCCCTGTCGCTAAATTTGAAACACTACATTCAGCGTTTGGCCTGGAAGCAGCACTGTCTGCTAAGAGTAAAGCCACTGTGTCCCAGTGTCCCCAAATCAGTTGTGAAAGAAGTAGCTAGAGGATCCAGCAGGGCCCTGAAGTCATGTTAAGGTTCTGTCTCTCACACATACAAATAATTACACACACTATGGCCATGGCCTATTTATGGTATCATGGAAAAAAAATGTGTTCGGCTAGTCACCTCTCTCCTGGGTCAAGGTGAGGTTTTACTGTCATCTGTACATCTTGGATGTTAGGATGATGCTGAGTAAAATGACAATGCATTTTACATCCTCGGTTCCAACAACAATCAACAAACCAAACCAGCAACAAACCACATTTTTACCCTCTGTCCCATTTTTATATTTCCTTTTATATTTCCAAGAATAGAAAATTCACTACAGTGGCTACAATAATGACCCCTATACCGCAACCGATAACTGCTTGTAGTCGACAGTCAGCAGAATTCCAATCAACATGAAACGCTAATACACAGTCCGGCTAAAAATGGCCGACAGAGTTTAATGGTAAATGGACAAGGACACACGGTGCAAGCTATTCATACGTGCAGCGACCACCATAACTCACCCGGCCTGACGTACACCATGAGTTATAGGTGTGCCAAACTACTGAGGGGAAGAGAAAGACCTGTTTTAACATTCCCGGCACTGTAATGTATTTATTTCTGGGGGAAAAAAAAGAAGAAAAACGCTTTCAATTTAAATCAGTCATGTCCCCAGATAAAAACGTATGCATAAATGACAAAGTGATTTATAGGAATATTTCTAAATAACATAATATTTTGTTGGAAGGAAACGAATCCACGTTGGCATGCTGTAATGTAGTCGTTGGTTGAAACGAGGAGCAACCAGTGTCGAGGAATAAACTGAGGTAAGTCATTAATACTCACACTGTCACACAGAAAAAGCGAAGGTCTACAGTCATGGATGGCATTTGTATGTATATATACAGTATATATACAGTGTGTGTATATATATATATATATATATATATATAATATATAATTGAATTTTTAGACTCTACTCATTGTTGCTACAGGACCGAGACTGGCCACTTTAATAGGAATATATAAATCTACTCCTGTTTGTTCATGCATATTATCCCATAGTCAATCATATGGCAGCAACACAGTGTACAAAATCTTGTCCAGAGTTTAAGTTCATGCTAAACTAACTGCATCAGCAGACCTAGCATTTTACACCTTCAATGTTGTCCAATGTGAGTCGATCCAACTCACCATGATGCCACGGCTATAGGAAAAATCAATATTATACAGAAATGCAGTATCACGGAGCCCTGCATCAAAGCGTATCTCATACAGTGCATACTATCGCAAGTAACCCGTTAGCACAATTCAACAAGTCTCTCTTCACCGCAGCCACATCTGCATTGTTAGTATACATCGTCTCTTTAGCAGCAGCATCAATGTTAACCTCGGAAAAATGACCCCGCGTTTTCAACGTATTTTTGTTACGTTTTTTTTCTGGGGATTTGGAATCAAGGAAAAATGTGTATTTTTGTGCAAAGACAGAAGAAAACACAAACGTATGCACAGTTCATGAAAAAGCTTTAAACTGTTTTAAACTGTAAGATGCACACACCCGGAAAAAACTGTGAATGGATTATTGGGAATAATTTGATACATATTCATGGACAAAACAATTTTAAAACGTAAGTCAGTGAGCAACTGGACTGTAGAAGATTATAAACATCACCTAGTCTTTTTCCAGTCTTTATATGTCAGCTATTGATTATCCTCAGCCCAATGTAGCCTCAGATTCCTGTTCCTGGCTGACACGAGTGAAACACTGATCTCCTGCTCTTGTTCCTTCCCTGATCCAATCTGCCTCAAGGTTTCAACTTAAATGTTGTGCATTTTAAGATACTTTTCTGCTCCCCAATGTTTGTAAAGAGTGCTAATTTGAGTTACTATAACTTTGTTACTATAGTCTTTCTGTCAGCATAGACCAGTCCAGGAATTCCTTAGTTATATATAATAAATTCATTAATATTATTTATTATGTAATATTAATAATAAATATTATTTATATGCTTAACTCCTAACAAATAAGAATCTATGTTCAAATTATTTTTGCCTGATTATTTATGAATTCATTTCCACTTTCTAATCCCTTTTTACGTTTCTTCAGTTAGCGTTGAACATTTTCCATTTGAATACAATCCACAATTATAGAGCTCACGTTTAATAGCCTCCTTTCCTTGGGAGATGTGTTGCGGCGTGTGAAAGCACTATATTACATTACTGAACACGAGGACACATGTGCCTTTTGTGTAACGTGAATCCTAAAAGGAGCCAAAGCATGAAATGAGCCTCGCAAAAGAAGCCATTTCATTTGAATCGTTCCCATTTCCCAGCCTCCTTTAGTATTAATAATCATTTTATCATGCAGTGTTTGTAATTACAGCTCGCATGCACAAAAAGAACCCATCGAGGATCAAGCGCTCGCTCTCAACTTTGATCTTTTATTAATGTTGCTGCTGGAATGAAATGATTGAGCACGGAGGACGGATAGAAAAGGAAAGACGTGCCGTTTCGCACCAAGCTTACTTGCCGCATGTGCTGTATCGGGCCCTATTCAGGATTTTTCCAAAGATCATGAGGTCACACTGGAAATGGGGAGGAGGATATTATTAGAGCAAAAGAGCTAAATAGATTTGCAAGCATCAGACACTTATGTTCACTGTATAGTAAACAATTAATTGCAATTCAATCAGTGATGATTTGTCCATAGGGGCAGGTGGGCCCTGAAAAAAAATATCAGCTATTCAGCAAACGCCAATGTTCATTTACAGCTCCATACATTTCAAATGATCTCCACTGAGTGACCAAAAAGTGAGTGATTCTGCTGACCAATACAATCCAGGGGCAGCACATGTACTGCCCCACTTAGCTTCCATTGTGGTCCAAATAGGAACAAGAATTAATTGATTGAAGAGGACAGTTAATAAAGGGGTTGCCAGACTGGCCTTGAATTGAAATCCCCTGTAGACACCAAGCTCTTTTTTAAAGTAAATATTTACAATTAAAAATGGTGTGTCCGAAGTAAACGACCTATTTTTTTAAACAATTAAACTTGTATAACATTGATAATCTAATTACAGTAGCACCTGCTGAGTGGTAGGACATACTGTAGTAGGCAGCAAGTTCCTGAAGTTGATGTGATGAAAGCAGAAAAAATGGACAAATACACCTTCATGTAATTATATATCTGTCACATTAAAGATCAATATGGCAACACAATGTGAATAGATTGACAAATATGACAAAGGTGTTGACTAGGCTTCTAAATTCCCCACATCTCAATCCTATCAGGCGTCTGTGGGCTGTTGTGGACAAACAATTCCAATCCATTGAGACTCCTTACAGGAAAACGTAAAGCTAATGTCTTGGTTCCAGAGACCAAATCACGCCTTCAAAGGTCTTGTAAAGTTGGTGTACAATGGAAATTTGGAGAGAAAAGGCAGATCAAGTAGGAAATATGGTCCATACATCATGGTGCCCTGTATCCCACATGAGGAAAAGAAGAAATTCCAATTGCTTGTTTCTGGTGCACTTAGAAGCATTAAGGTAGGACAATAAGATGAAACCTGGCAACCCCAGTTATGAATAGAAAAAACAAACACGTATAACAAGAACACTGTATTGTGGAGGTATGTTGTCAAATCTCCACTGTTTTGGTGGAAAAAAGGCTTTAGTGGCAAAAGACGTGCCATCCTGGCTAGTCACGTCCTCCTTCTCTGCCAGATTCTGTACAATATTTGTGCTAATATTTGTCTCTGGACATTACAAATCAAAAAAATCAATTGTCCCATTCATTCACATTTGTGTTACTTTATAAGCGAATAATTTTTACACAATGAAAATTGTCAAACACACAACCATTGGTTAATATAAATGTCATTTTTTTATGCTAACCCCAGCATTTGCCTGTATCTTAACATTTTTATTGGCTGTATACATCTTATATATGCAATTCTCATATTGTCACATTGGTTCCTACAGTACATCCATGAGAACATTTCCACACTGAAGGACAGGAGTAGTGGACCACCTAGCCTCGAAAAGCTCTGGGCTGTGTCCTCCCACTACTTCTCTAGTCTTCATCATACTGCTCTATAGTCACCTGGGACATGTGTTTCCAAATGACCACACAACAAGCTCTAGCGCTTTTTACACCTTCTTTGTGAACACGATCACCCGTGCAACATAAAACCGCAGCGTTAATATTTCCCTTTCCTCCATTTACCTTCTTTTATTGTGCCTGTGTATCTGGGTAATCCTAAATTATGTGCAGAGGTTAACATCTGCTTGAGCTTTACAAGCCCTGAGAACCCGCCTCGACATTGTAGAACGCAGTAGAAAACATTTAAGAAAGAACTCAAAGGTGCGGTGATGCTTATACAGAAATCGGCCTGACGAATTTGCCATCTTTAACGGTTCCGATTGTCAGGACGATCCGCTGTGGCGACCCCTAATGGGAGCAGACGAAAGAAGAAGAAGAAGAAGAAGAAGAATGGTTCTGATTGTCAACCTAGCATCCTAGGAACAGGTGCTTGTGCTTAGATGTGTTGGAAGCACTCACTGGTGATCTATTCGACCGAGATTCTATTACTTTGTGTTCTCTGCATTATCCACACAGATGGTACACACTGTGCCACTGATGGAACATTAGGGAAATACTTTTGCCCGTAGTCTGCACAGACACACACACACACACACACACACACACACACACACACACACACACACACACACACACACACACGAAAGAGGGTCAGAAACGTCATCACCACACACTGGGCCATAAGGGCAGGCAATCAAAAAAAAAAAAAAGTCTGTGTATTCATTGCGGTTTCAGTGTCATAATCAAGTCCTGGCACACGACTGTAGCACTAACAGAAGAGGAAAAGGTATGCTGCAGATCTACAACCAAGCCAGTCTGTCTGTCTGATTGGACACAACAACAAGGACAAGGAAATTGTTTTATAGGTGGATAAAACGATATAGAAGACTAAAAGTCACCAACTAACCAGCAAATAGAAGTAGGAAAAATATATAGAATCGATTCTACTGTTTGCTTGATGCATCACAAACATAATTAATTTTATGCTATCATTTGGATTTTCAGATTCTTTATTGACAACTAAAACTACGGAAGAACAAGATACAGTTAGCATTTTAGAACACACACACACCTACACACACACAGGCCTGTTTGGAATCAGTACTCAGATCATCTATAAATAGTGGGGAGTGGAGCAGGGAGAGACAAAGGATTAGAAGGGCAGAGGGAAAGAAGGGTAATAAAATGGTCATAAGGAGAAACCATGGGGGAGACATCTCTACTTTAGTGTGTGTGTGTGTGGTGTGTTGGGTTGGGGGTGGCACTTCTGAGCCTATGGTGGTTTCACTGCTTCGGTCTGTCCTAGTTTTCAAGGATGGAGGTGAGGCCTCTCACATATAGATGTGTGTGTGTGTGTGTGTGTGTGTGTGTGTGTGTGTGTGTGTGTGTGTGTGAAGGGGTTTGGGATGAAGGGACTGTGGGGTGGGGGGGTAGATTCTTGAGAAAACCGCCTGGCCTGATTCCCTATGTAGTCCCAATGGTCTGGACCATATGGCAGGATACAGAACACACACACATACATACACTAGTGTCATGAACACCTCAGCTTAAACCCTGTGATATAGGTATAGGCCGCACACGAACACACACATAACAGACAAATGACTCACAAATACACAAGCTAGACATGACAATTCACTGTGATCAGCCTTACATACAATAGAAACACAAAACAATAAAAAAACAACAGTTTAAAATAATGAACCACTATACAACCAATAAGACGTAAGTATACAAAGTCAACGATGGGCCTGCCTAAAAAGACGCATTTTCAAACCAGATTTGTAAGTAGACACAGCGCCGCTGGTACGAATAACAAGAGGAAGTGGATTATACAAGTAAAAAGCAGTGTAGCTAAAAGCAGTGTAGCTAAAAGCTCAAGACCCCTACAAAAGGCAAACAAGAGGAAGAACTAAGGACGCTGAGGACATCGATCAGATTTCGAGAAGGAGTATATGTTCAAAGAAGGAGTCAGGTTATGTTACACAGAATTTAAACCCCAATGCCCTGTTTAACAGACGTTAACTAGACGTTCCTAGCAAAAGCACTCTCTTTCATGTCTGGCACAAAAGACATTTTCTCACAGGCCTCCATCCATTCTTTTATCCATTCATCTATCCTTCCACGATGTCTGTATCCAGTACCTTTTGACCTTACGTGGCCACAGGAGAACAATAAAGCTGGGCTGGAGTGCATTGTGGTGTTCATATGTTTGCAGCGCTGGTGGCAGGAACATCTGTGGCATTGAGGATGGCGTCTGGAGTGAAGCTGGCGGCACAGTAGGGAGGGGTGCCTGCGGCTGCCAGGGGCCTCGCGCCTGCTCGCGGCCATCATCGGGCTACCGTGATTAATGAAGAAACGTCAGTGCTGTAATTTTTTCTAATGTGCACCGGTGGAGAAAAAGGAGCCTTCCTGTCAGTCCAGCGGTCCTGGGTGGGTTTACAGGAGAGAAGGTGTGGTACCTGGTGAAGAAACGAAAAAGAGCAACAAGGGGAATGTTATGCTTTTGAAGCCCGTCTGGTCCAACTAAATATAGTGTGAAAGTAGACAGGGAAGCAGATGTTGTTTTCATTAGGTACGTAGATCTCCTTATCACTCATCCATGCAAATAGGGCACAACTAGCAAAATTACCAAAGTGCACCTCATAGCTGTACAGATTAGATTAGATTAGATTAGATTGCTTCACATAATCTTAAAATCAGCAGTAAACCATTCAGTAGCATGTGAAATCCTGGCCTATTGATTCTTCACAATGTGTCAAATATGAGGTAACCGGGTTTATAAATTAGGGTCTTGCATAAAATATAGAAATAACTGAAAGTAGTTGCAGATAAACTGTAGCGATTGGGAAAAAAGGATCTCCAAGCAATTGGTAATCTATACACAACTAAAAGGTAATCAATCGCCCCTCCTGCCAGGGCTTTAGTTAAATGATTCATTCGAACTAATTAAGTAACAAGTCGTTCAACCATTTAATTTGTATATAATTAACATTTGTGTTCTACAACTATTCGACCTTAATGGAGCTAATTCATGATTCAAGAACTCTTTTCTCAAGATTCGGGTGTTGCAATACAAGTCAATGCTGCAATATTATCATATACACACACACGTTCACGTACACGCATGTCCCGCTGAGGGAAGGGTCTCTGCGCATCAATACAAAATCACTCTGATTAATCAGTGCATTACGCCTTGCTCATCTCTGCCTCGCTTATTAGGATCTATATGTACATCTATGCTTGGATTGCTGCAAATCTGATTATTAAAAGCATTATACGAATGAAATAGAAATGAAACTGAATTACTCTAGCCTGATGTCTCAGGGTGGTCTCTTCAAGGATGGGAATGTTCCCATTCACAAGACACGATGGATCGCTGAATGTTTTAATGAGGATGAAAATGATGTAAATCATGTGATACCAATCATGTGATCTTAACCCAGATTAATACCTACTGCAGATATGGAGCAACATGTTAGTGCTCTCCATTAGCATGACCATCGAAACAGCAATTGTAGAAATATCTCTGAGGAAAATGGTGTTCGCAACAGTTGGCCTGTCTAGAATTCCTGTCAGAAGGTTGGTGTAGCTGTGTCAAAGTTAACGTTCAAGTAAAGATTTTACTAGAGTAAATACAAAAGATTAATTACAAGGTTGACCTCATTGGCAAGCTTTGAACGCAGGAAGACCAGAATAGAATTGACTATTGATTTGATTGAAAGTTTTGGAACAGCATCCTATAGGCAGATACAGAGAGAGTAGATTGTATCATGACAATGACAGGAAGAGAGGAAGAAAGGATCTGCTCATGATCAGAAGTGCACAATTTTGTCATACGGCAAGGATCATTAGTGACTGCCAGTAGAACTTGTTCCATTGTATTTTTGGAGACCACTCTTTGCAGCATGGGATGGTTCCACATCTAGAGCTGAAAGATCCTTGAAGTTACTGAGCAACCACTGATTGCAAGAACAGTTCTGCATTTAAGTGCCTATTACAGCAATGATGGAAGTGTAATGAATAGACATTTGATGCCAGTCAGAGGTGAACAGGTTTCCTTTCAAGTGTGGTTCCTCTCAAGTTTTCTTTCTCATGTCATCTCATGGAGTTTTTCCTTGTATCAGCTGCCACTGGCATTAGGGAAAAATGTACAATTATGAAGAACAAACTTATGGGCACTAAATTTATACATTCTTTTATACAACTTTATAAGCAATTTATCTCTGTTAAATGTCCATTCTTAAAAGTGCTATCCACATAAACATGAATTGAACTGAATTATATTGAAGTGTATAGGGCGATATTATCTGTTTAAATTCAGCCAAATGCTCCAAACCCATCAGACAGCACTTCGCTGTGTAGTGACCCGAAGCAAAGCAGTGCAAAAATGTGGAATGTTCAGCAAAGCAATCATGTCATTCATGTGGCATTCATCCAATTGAGCATTCATGTCATTTACTGTAGGCGAAACACCCTAAGAGTGGGCAGGAACTGAAGATAAATTCAGTGTGGACAAAGTGGGTCAACACCACTGAAGAAACCATGCATCTGGTGATGTTTACAGTTCCAGATTCTTGGCTTTCAATGACTACTGCAGCCAAGTATTACAAATGGCAATTTCAAGAATTAAAAGTCTGCATCTGCTATAATCTGAGGTTCTGGGATTTCACTGGTACACTCAAGTAAGCATTGACATGCAGGACTCGGTACTACACTGACTGGCACACAAGTCCACAGACTTTGATGTGATTATTGGCATGTGATGCCATTATCCTCCGTTCAGGGGTTGTCAGTCGGCCACCATCTGCTCAGACTCGCTTGCCCTTACAGGAAAGCCCTGTCACCACAGGTGATCCATTCTACCCATAATCCCTAGCACTTCAGGCTTGTCCATTGCCAGCCTGCTAAGCACTGGGGCAGCATTCGACAAGAAAGAATTCGAAGCAACCTGCACTTTTCCTTTACCAAGTTTTGTTTTGTAGGAATATGAATATAGTGTACAGTTAAAAGTAATAATATCTGACACCTTAAGGATCATTGGTGTGGCTTTAACCTGTAATTTTAAAGAACATTTACGCTACAACACATGCTCATATGCAGGTAAAAGGCAGATTCTAAAGCAACATAAGATGTCTCTTTGATGGTAACAAGAAAAATACAATAACTGATAATCAATAGAAATAGGCAGACAAGAAGACAGACAGATAAATACATACTTTCACACATATATACATACATATAGGGCTGCAGCTACCGATTATCTCATTGATTAAACGAGTAATCGGATAAGAATGACTTTTTCTTTACTAAAGTGCAATACTAAATATACTAGAGAAAATAAGACACAAGTCACAAGTAATGTGTTTCCTTTTTAGAAAAATTAACATTTTATTGCTAAAAGTACATTCAAGAAAATCTGTAGAAAAAAAAATAGCCATATTAATTATTAATCAATTAATTAATTAATTAATTGCCATATTACTTCAAAATGCAAATACAAATTTACAAAATAAATAATCAGAAATAAAAATATTAAAATCTATTTCAATGTACTCAAAAAAAAAAAGAAAAAAAAAAAGATAAACGCACTGTGCTGTGTTTTCTGTATGTTTTAGTTTGAAATCCCAAAACTGATCCCAAATTTTCTGTTGTTTCCTTTTGGCTGAATCTTCTCCTGCCCCTTGCTGTTTTCTCTCTGTTTCTTCATTTTGAATTCTGCAGTGTCTTGAGTTTACCTGTCAAAAATCGTCCAGAGTTTAGTGTGTGGTTCCGTCAGTAATAATGGTCCGTGGGAAAACACAATGCACCGTGTGTAGTTAAATGGACTAAACAAAGCATCGATTCAAACAATTCATTAGAATCACTGAAGTTACTCGAGGGATCGTTTTAACCTTACATACATCTTCTCCACGCACTCCACCCTGCCTGCAAGCTTTTCTTCACTTCTCTAACACACTCTCCGTTACTTTACACTGTTGACCCCAGGTACTTAAACTCCTCCACCTTCTCCACCTCTTCTCCCTTCAACCGCACCACTCCACTGCCCTCCCTCTCATTCACACACATGTACTCTGTCTTAATCCTACTGACTTTCATTCCCCTTCTCTCCAGCGCGGTCCTCCACCTCTCCACCTCCACCACAATGCAACTCCATCTGACCTTCTCTATGCTTCTCCATCAAAATTCTCAAAGCAAATATTGCATCTTTAGTGCCCTTCCTTGGCATGAAACCATTCTGTTGCTTACAGATGGTAACCTCTTCTCTTAGCCTGGCTTCCACTACTCTTTCCCATAACTTCATGGTGTGACTGATCAACTTTATTTCCCTGTAGTTACTGCAGGTCTGTTCTTAAAGATCGGTACCAGCAAACTCCTTCTCTATTCCTCAGGCATCCTCTCACCTTCCAGAATCTTGTTCCTAATCCTAATCCTAAATATCTCCATTCTTCTACTGGTATGTCATCTGGTCTAACCGACTTTTCACTCTTCATCCTCTTAATCACTGCTCTCACTTCCTCTTACTAATCTTATCCACTTCCTGCTTTACTACCTCCACATCATCCAACCTTCTCTCTCTTTCTCATTTTCCTCATTCATCAGCTGCTCAAAATACTCCCTCCATCTTCTCAACACACACTCCTCACTAGTCAACACTTTTCCTTCAGCGTCCTTTATTGCTCTAACTAGCAGCACATCTTTCCCAGCTCAGTCCCTCTGCCTGGCCAATCGGTACAAAGAAAACATAGTGCTCTAAAACCACTTTGCCTCATATACCTGGCACGCACATCAGACAAGCTGTCAGAGAAATAATGATAATTTACAGAGGAGAGAACAAAGCAAATAATCATCGTCTTAAATGGAGCATGAGGAATGAGTATGGCTGAGGGGAGTTCTCACTCCTCCTGTCTAAACACACACACACACACACACACACACACACTTGGCTTTTACACAATTAATCCATACTAACACACAAACACACACACACACATAGAGTACAAAAACAGACATAAACACAGCACCAGGTCCAACCTGGGCATGTGGTCTCAATTATGAACAAACAGTCTAATTCCAGAGCTCAAAATATTCCCTATTGCTATAAACATGAAATACATACACTAACATGCTGTGTGCATGTTTAAATCATGCAAAATCATTGTATAATTTTATCCCCCCCATCACTAAGAATCATGAAAAAGATCTGCCATAGTTTTTTTGGGGGGTTGTTTTTCTTTTTTTTCTTTTTGTCAAGTTTTACGCTCACAGGAAATGATCTGGTTGTGCTGGGAAAACTGGGGGCTTAGTAAAGAGGCATGTCTATAAAATGGCTAAAATGTCAGACAGACAGACAGACAGACAGACAGACAGACAGACAGACAGACAGATAGATAGATAGATAGATAGATAGATAGATAGATAGATAGACGATTTTGATTAACCAAACAAATTGTAAAAACCTGCTTACAGAAGAATGATAATCAGAAAAAGTTTTGACGACAGGTGTTGGACTAATTGCACAGATATCGCTGGTACGGTAAGGTAGTAGCCTCCCATACTAATCCTGTCCAATGTCATGCGGCATTGCCTCCGGATAGCCTAGTGTCCGCGCCACAACACGCCAGCCAATCTCATTAGCATGCCAGACACTGTGTCAAGAGGGGCAATAGATCACTTCTTCATTACCGCAACTGTAATTAATGACGATAAAGGTTTTTGGGTAAGAAATAATAGCGAAAATATTCGCCTTTCACTGCCTCAAGCTTACTCACAATGCTTGAGCACAAGGAGTTTAATAGTTTAAACACTTCAGATAATGGGGGAAATTAATTTCCGAAATCTCCTGTTTGAATAGTCGAGTCTGGACACATTGACAATTATGTAAATGGCTGAGCAGTGAGATAGGCTGCTAACAGGATTTGCTAGCATGGCCCTGGATGAAGATTCGGTTCTATAATAATACACTAACTAATCTCACGATGCCCTGAGATGAAGGCATTGTTTCTTCAGCTATGTTTGAGCTGGACCCTCTGCAACAGACCGAGCATATTTAGTCGTTCTGAAAAGTCTCTCTCTCCTGCATGAATGGGAAACATGAGGAGGGTGAAATTGCCTTTGCCGCCGCTAAGGTGGAAATTCATCGCCGCGCTATCGGCACTTAATAACACTTCTATGACTTTTCAGAACGTGAGCTTTCCGGGAAATGATGAATCGGGCCGGCTAGCGCTTGCAATAACCCTGCTAAATGCAAATGAGAGCCGAAGAAGCGGTAAGACAAAAGAGACGTTAGCACAGAGCTCTCTTTCAATCCGGCGAAGAAATCCTAGAACAATTCAAATTATATTAGTAACACAAATCCATAGCATTTACTTTTCCTACTTTTCCTTCTTTTTCCTTTTTTTCCTACTTTTCTAAAAAAAAAAATCATGACTAGCAAATTAAAAAAAAATCATACATATGACATTCAAGTGTCCTTCTCCCAGAATAACTGATGTTCATAAGAAAAAAAAGGACGATTTCCAAAAGGTAACATTAAAAGTAAACCGTAGAACGTGTAAAAACGCAAGGTCAAGTGCAAAATCCATAAAAGGCCGAAAATTTATGTACCGACCCGATAAAGTGTTGTCACGTGCTAAAAGCTCTGCTAATTGCTAATTAAGGCCAGACTTTCATTAAGAAATTATTTATGCACAAAATGTCAGCTCTATAAAGCATTACATGGCTTGGCAAGACCTTAATGGATGTTGTAATCCATTCCAGGAACAGGAAGATCAAAGCCCCGAACCTGGCACATGGACGTCTCGGACCCTGTCAACGCCAGTCTAACGTTTTGAGACTTTTCGCATGTACGGTATAAAGTAAGTCATGGTATAATCCTGGTTTTTAAAGCTTGCATTGATAAAAAGCAAGTCTGAGCATGAGTAAGAGGCTGTTGCGAGGGCGTGAACTAATGAGCAGAGCGATCGATACGTAAAGACTTACTCTGCATATCATTAGAGACAGCTTGCTCTGTGAAAGAAAGGGGGGGCTTCACTTATTAGATCTTCATGATGCTTTAAATAATTATATATTATTACTCCAATCGTAACTATAAGGGTCCTGATGTATGGCCCAAACCACGCCAGCTTTGTGCTTGAGTCAGTAACAGTGACCTTTTGGTTTAATACAGGCAATAAATAAGCAAACTGTGATTTGCTTTGAGATAATGATAATCTCTTGGATCTACTTCCAGTGCCTGTTTACACCCAGTGAACTCTATTCACCATGAAAAACGTGTATTTAGTAACGGGTATTTAGAAGGATTAGAGGATTTTGGAGCCCGTCTGAACATATAAACGACACTGCGCATCCTCTCTCTCCTCTCTTTCTCTCCTTTCTTTCTCTCTCTTTGCCCTTCTTCACTTCTCTTTAGGAAGCCGAATAATTACCATGCCACGGCACCCGAAAGTGACATGTTTGAAGAACAGATAAAAAGACATAAATTGGCTAGTAATGGCGATATTTCCTCGGCTTTAGAAAAACCCATTTATTCGTTCCCTCTCAACAAATCAAGGCATTGTCATTTCGCCCCCCACTCGTCTCCTTGGCCGGAGGGGCCCGCCACAATTTCTTTGCTGTAAAGCGAACGGCGGAATGCAGATGAGGCTCTGGCGCTAACTAGCGCTCTCGGCTCCATCCAGCATCTGCTCGCTGCGTTTCCTCCATTTCTAAATCAACCATAATGGGGGCAGGACCTCAGCAGCACTAAAGAGAGTGAAGTGACACACTGGACAAACTGTGATTTTTTTTTTTTTCCTGAAGAGGAAATGATATTGCACATCTGTCACTGCTGTGCAGACAATTACTCACCGTGTGTGTGTGGAGGGGGGGTCATGAGTAAGGCAGTAGCGTGTATCCGTGCAGATTGTTAACTAAGCTAAGCAGGAAAGATGGGCTCTCAGAGCTCGAAGCCTTCATCATTATGTATTGACTTCTGCTTTCTTAATTGTTCATTCATTTATTCGCCGTTGTTTGCATTCCTGCAGTAATTAAAGGCAATCACGCCATTTACCCCATACTGTACCTTTACTAATGAATAATCATGGCATTTAGCCCTGTAACTTTACTAATCATTAACTGATCCACAGGGGGGGCCGAAGCTCAGAAACGTAATAGTTTCTCCTCACGAATCGGCTGTGTCCTAAATAACATCAACTACACAACCTTTATTTATCTGATGAGCTACTACGTAAGATGAAGTACAGGAGAGCAAATGAAACCAAACTGCCTCACCCCCGCAGTCAAGTGTAAGTGGAAGATGTAAGTGGAAGTTTAATGGTTGTTTTGGAACAGGAAAAGTAGGAGACACATTTAGGGTAAAAGGAATACTGATCCAACATGGGTTCTGACAATGACCAGTGCTCTGTCCAAGCTCTCTCAACATTATTCAGAGGGCAAACTGCTGGAAAGAGTGTTAGCACTTATGGAACCCAGTCTCTGTTCCTATATCCTATTGAACTGCACTGGGATTAAAAAGCTAAAAAAAAAAAATTGTATTTGGCAGGTGATTATATCTACTGCTTCTGTTCAGCCTCACAGGGGGATGCAAAGACAATGCCCACCTTTTCCAGCTATGTTTGGTTCTTCCCCAGACTGTTACCACAAAGTCAGAGACCTACAACTGCACATCTATCTATCTATCTATCTATCTATCTATCTATCTATCTATCTATCTATCTATATATCTATCTATCTATCTATCTGTCTGTCTAACTGTCTGAATATATAATATGTATATACAGTATATACATATATATATATATATATGTATGTACTGTATATACATATTATTATATATTCAGATAGATAGATAGATAGATAGATAGATAGATAGATAGATAGATAGATAGATGTGTATGCTTAAAGAGTCGTATTATATCATAATATACATATATTACATATCAAATATATTCATATTTTCAGGGTCAGGGAAAATAAAATAATAATAAAAAAAAATCTGAATCTGTTCCACTGGCCCAGTGAAGCTATTTTCTACTTCAGCTCATCTGTTTACTATACTTTTATTTTTGTAATTAAATAACTCTATTTGGTCATGACAGTGTTGTGATAAGTTGGTGACAGTATGAAATTTAATGTCAATTTATGGTCTAAAATACAATATACAGTAAAACAAATTGATACCATGCCATCAAAACCTTTATGCCTTTATGCCATTAGGCTAAATTCTACCATATTCTTCTTCTCCCCCTTCTGCATCCTTAAAGCCGTGCTGGAATTAATGTGTATTGATGATGTGTGTGAGAGACGTGTGAGTTCAAATGCGAGTGCAGGATGGCAAGGGAAAGCAGGAGAAAATCTGCTCTTGCGTACGTCAGGTGTGCCGAGGCAATGAGGCTTGCCTTCGCTGCAGACCAGCAGGACTTTTCATGCTCCACTCGTCAGTCGCCTAGCAGTTACAGCAAATCAGTAAAACAAATGAGTTGTTAAAAACCTTAACGCTCTCTCGTAATGCCAACCCACCCCAGACTAACTCTTCAAGCACATATATATATATATATATATATATATATGTTTCTTTTTAAATACAGATTTACAGATCGGATCGAGTTATTCAAATTCTAGTGTACAAATCCCAAATCAATGATTATCTACACCATGAATTCCTAACACATGAAGTCAATAAATCATAAGTATGTATTTCACTTCACAGGAACAAAGCGAATAAATCACTGTACTTTCCTCAATTGACGAGTACAGCTCAAATGTATTCTTAGTGTCCCTGGCTTCTCGAGTGAATTGTTTGTTTTCTTGCGCAGAAAGGCTGTGAGTGATGCCTCGGTATGATTAATAGCAGTAAATAATGTGAGATGAAGCCTTGTCGCTCTCGGCCATACCTGCGCTCAGGACGCCATATTGCAGGATTGACTTGATGAAGCAAACATCTGGTCTCTGGCTTTTCTCACTCACCCTTGCAGGGTTGCTCAGGTGTTGTGAATGGGTTGGTGTGTGTGTGTGTGTGTGTGTGTGTGTGTGTGTGTGTGTGTGTGTGTGTGTGTGGGGGAGAGAGAGATAACTAGGGCTTTACTAATGTGACTTTACTAATGTGACTTGTGGCGAAATTCCACATTCACACTCAATATTTCAGTGGAACATCTTCCCAGAATAATGGAGGTTAATATAACAGGAAATGGGGAATAAATATGGGATGTTCAAAAAGGTGCAATTGTGTCTTATAGCCAGGTGGCTACAAACTTGTTTGGAGGTTTGGAGAAGATCTACATAGGGGTGGAAAAGTCAAGGTGTCCCAATACACTTGTCTACCTAGTCATGAAAAAAATTTACACAGCAATGGTAAAAACATTGTAAAAAAAAACAAAAAAAAAAGTAAATAGTAAATAGAATGAATGAAAGATTGTACACAAACCATTACACTGTTACGCTTAAACTTTGCCAGAACGTTACTATTCAACGTTTTGGAAAAAAAAAACTAAATGGTTTAAATAGTTTGGAGAAGCAGGAAAGTAACAATGTGACCAATTTCCAAAGAAAATCATAAAAAATATATATTTTTTAAGGTTTTCTATCTGAATTATTTAAATAAAAATATACATTTTCAATATTGTATCTTGTAGCTTTTTGCAATTATATAATAATAATAACAATAATAATAATAATAATAATAATAATAATAATAATAATAAAAATGTTTTCCTGCTTTTTCGAGCAAAAAAGGTAACATACAGCTGTGCACTGAGGAATCCAGAGCCAGGATCAAAGTGCTGTAAAGTTCTGGAAACACTGATGATGACCATGCTGAAGTCATGATGAAGATCACAAGTGAACAGCAACTCTAACCCCTGAGTCTAAATGAAATTGGGGGCGTTTTGTTGTTGTCGTTGGACGGATGTCATTTGTAATGAAGGCAGAAAAGTCTAAACAAAGTCTATAAGCGAGTTTTGAAATACTACTACAAAAAGAAATGTGGTTCAGACACACATACACACTGATATAGTTATTCTACTTTATTCTGCTATGGAAAACACACCCATTCTTTCCCACAGTAAAAAGTTCTGTTGGTGACCTTTGTTTCAGGGTCACAGTATTTTTGCTCTGACTTTGTGTTGTGTCCTCTCCTTGTTTTCTTGGACACGTCCTGCCTGCAGAGGAAGTTAATCAGCTCTTTAGCCTCTCAGCAGCTTACCTATCCATGCCCTCGAGCTCTGAAGAGGGGTCGGGGCATCAGTCAGGACCCCCGTCTTGTCCGGCGTTGTATTTGGAGGCAAAACAGCAAAGATGGCACAGTAGGCAGTTACACCCAATGTCCTTGTGTGGGTAATTCTCTGTGAGGGCAACTAGAGCCTCCGTGGTTTTGGCCTGAGTCTGACCTTAATGGGATTAGCGTTCAGACACAGATATATATATATATAATAAATGTTTGTTCTTTTCCAGCCTTGGTAGCTCCTGTCGCCAAGTGTAATAGTGTGTAAACATGGAAATAAAGCTTTTTCTGATGTGTGTGTGTGTGTGTGTGTGTGTGTGTGTGTGTCCTAATTATTTCATTCTAGCAAGGCTGGAACCGCTTTACATTATAAAGATAGTCCCCACCTTACGATGAAGATGAGTTCCGATGATTTCATTCTAACTTGAAAATATTGTAAATTGAGAGGACACGTGGACACGCTCAGTTTCAGTGTCCAGCAATGCAGATAAAAAGAAGAGATACAAAAGCAAAAATTGGGTTTTGGAACACAAAAACATCCACAGAAAAATCGCTCATAGCAAGATTGAAAAATCGTAAACCGAACCATCTTAACTCGGGGACTACCTGAGTGTGATCTCTACAAAGTCCCTACAATTTTTTTTTCTCCAGAAGAAATCTGAAAATTATCGATTTATTTTTTGCAAATGAGAGTCTCATCTTGTTGTTATGAGGTTTTGCTTTCCATTATTTGACCTGCTTCTGAGAACCTACACAGGGGCCAAGGAAGAGTGAGAAAGAGATTGTTCATTCTGAGATTGCCCGTAATAACAGAGCAAATGAAGCACGACTGGAGACGGTCCGCTCTCACTCTCGGGCGGGCCGGGATGAGGGAGGATCTGAAAGGCGTTCCACTTGAGCGGCTCTCTGATTTGCATTTAGCGGCGGAGACGCCGAAATGGCGCTCGCCGAATTGTTTGTGGTCGAGCCCCGCGCTGTAATTAGGATGCCGTCCGATGCCTCAGGGTCACATCGCACTTGCTCTGAGCTCCGCAAAACAAAGTAGCACACTTGAGAAAAAAAAAAGAAAGCACCTAAAAAACCCCTCTGTAATTACCAAGCTGGAGCGAGCAGAGCGTTATAATCTGAACGCAGGCTCTTTTATTGCAATGTACAAGGATGGGTACGGGGGAAAAGAAGGTGGAGGGCTCATCACTGAGTAGTCCCCCCAGTCCTAGCCCATCCCGCCCCCCACCCCTCTTTTCGTTTTTTACAGCGGCATAAATTTGACGGAAGAGAATGCGGAAGGGAAAATGCTTTTAGTGTATGATTTATAAGAGCGTGATGGGGGAATCATAGATCACGGAAGCCGGCCGACAGGCACTGATGGGCCCTATAAGGAGCGCTAATGCCGCCAGAACAGAATGTAACCAATCTTTGGACGCCCTCAACCATGCAATATGCCTAATAGAAACTCCAAAACTATCAGGCTGTCAGGAGAGCTGCGTTGGAGGAGGACGGCTGCGCTCAGGAGATTCTAGATGGGAGAAAGAGGGGAAATAAATTTACTTGTTGTGCTCTTTCACCTACACACACTCTCACACACATATACACACACACATGCTTTTCTACCCAGGTGGTGTTTAGTTACCGGGGCTCTCCGGCTTCTTTACTACAGATGTGTCAAAGATCATAAAAGTTGGTAAATACATAAACACGAAAACAATGTCAAAACCTTATGCACCTTGTAGATGCTGAGGATGTGACGCACATCATCATGACCATCACCCTTCAATCAGAGAAGACACTAATCAACCCACTTGACAGATGGTCAGAGCTAAAACACAAAGCGTCAGTGCTTGGTACAGGAAAGAAAGAGGTTCATTGTAAGTGAAAATGATGTTTGGTAAATAAATCAGTAAAGAGGGTGAAGACTGTCTTGTAGACACACAACATAATCCCAAACGCAAACTTCTGTTTTATAAGGAATGACTCCAGAGTTCCTGAGCGTCATCATTCAGTTACGAGACAAGGATAAAAGTGCTCTAGCTCTCCTAAAACATGGTTCATCCCTCAGCTAGATCTCCGTCAATCTCTTCACTGCAGGTCTGGGGATATCAATCATACAGACGCCAAGACGTGCATGAAAGATATACAAAGTTTGTTGACAGGCAAAGCAAGTATACAGACCTCCTTGTTAAAAGTGGGGTTTTTAGCATATACGTAATCATTAAACATTAAGATATGATAGTTGAAGCATGACAATATGCAAGAGAAGATCGTAGGAAGAAGGCAAATATATGTATAGGATTAGAATTAAGGTTTGGGTAAGGATTCATTGCCCTGCTTTAAAAAAAAAAAGATAACAGTGTGCAAGAATAATTAATCATGGGGCATCAGAGGACCTGGAAAATATGCATCAGGTGTCTTTGGATCAGGATAATATGCAGGTTTGCTTTCAAAGCGATGCGTTGCATTGAGGCAAAACAAGATCGAATACAAGTACAAATGCAGGACCTACAAAAGCAACAGAGCAGTACCAGAGGTGTAAACAGTACCTAAAAATCATACTAAAGTTACAAATATATATTACCTTACTGCAAATCTTCTTTAACAAACACAAATTCCTATTTGAATTAAGTAAACGTCTTTGATTTGAATAGTACTTGAGCATAAGATATTGAACATAAGATCCAAAAACAAGATCAACAAAACAGCTTCTTCAACACACCAGAATGAAACAAAGATCAAACATGTTGGTAAAAAAAAAAAAAAAAGACTAAGCAGTAAAGCAATCTTTTAAAAGATATCTTCAATTAACAACATTAAATTACAGATTTATGTGAAACACCTGGGATTCGGCAAAAAAACAAATCGCATCTACCTCAGAAACCCTGTCTATAGGATTCTTCTGCAGAATAAATACGCAGACAATGCAGTGCAAAATATGACTGGTAATGGTCAATGTCAATTAAAATATAGCGAAGTAAAAAATACATATATTGAATCATAAATAATTTTTTGATATCCAATAAAACTAGAAAGTAGCAAAAATAATCCCTTAAGTACAATAACAAAATTATTTAACTTAGTGCTAGGATCAAAATAACAGAGAAATCCATTAATATGTATGGTGTTAACCAGAGAAAGGGAAATGTTTATCATATATGGCATCATTAAACAGAGCATAGAAGTTAAAAAACAAAATTGTCCAGGTCAAACAGATTTTTCTCTTCCTCTTGTTTCCTCTTCGTCCTTATAAAGGATGGCAACCTGTCCAGAGGCCATGAGGGAGAAATATTATTTAACATTTATACTCTAGCGAAAACATAAAAAAAAAACATAGTTTATACATACGTGTGTATATATAGAGAAAAAGATAAGATTAGATTAGATTAGATTAGATTAGATTGGATTAGATTAGATATAGATTAATAAACAAAACTTAAAAAATAAAAACATTGTTATGTTTGTCTTTGGATAATAAAGTTTCATTTTTTATTTTTTTATTTAGTAGTTATTTTTTTCATTTCAGAGATATATTTGATCAGAAATTACAAAAAAAATAAAAAATTAATGACAAAGAATAAATGAATGAATAAATAAATAAACAATTAAATCAATAATACATAAATAAGCACGCAAACAAACAAACAAATAAATAATAGCTATAGTAAAAAAACAAGCTATAATCAAAGAAAGAAAGAAAGAAAAAAGAAAGAAAGAAAGAAAGAAAGAAAGAAAGAAAGAAAGAAAGAAAGAAAGAAAAACATACACACACTAGGTTTAAATCATGACTAAACCCTGATAACTTAATTTAGCACAACTTACAATGCCTCAATGTATGAAAACCTAACCACTGTTATCTCAGTTTTTTCTTCTCTCGATTGCTCGCCTCCTTTCTTTCCTACCCCTCTCTCTTTACCTACCCTGCTCCCCCTTGGAGAAAGCATGTAATTCTGCTTCCATTAAGGACGATATGCGGCACTTCACATTGGGGAGTAAGAAGGGCACGGGTTCAATTCGTCTGCATTCAGTGCACGCTGTTCATTTTCGAGCGGGAAGTGGAAACTAACCCTGGAGGTGAGGTTAAGTGGCGCAGCGTAGTCCTATTTCTGTGAAAAAGGGGTGAATCCTGCTAAATAAATAATTCTGTTTAAACCAGTCTGGCTGTTGAACACTATACACGAGGCCCGTTCCGATTAAAGAGAAAAGAGGGAAGATGGAGTGAAGGAGCGATGTCACAGTGTGGTGTGAGAAGTTGTATGTTTAGTAATTCTTTACTTTGTTCCAGTTTGTTACCCTTCTACTACCAGCAATGTCTTGCGATGTAAGATGATGGAATCTGGGGTAAGAAGGGGGGCAATTTGAGATTGAATGGCCTGAGAGCTTGGTGTGTGATGCGTTGCTGACAGACGCTGGAGACGCTGGGCATGTCAACAGGGATAAAGAGTGAGGCGAAGACAACAGGTACTCAGTACTCTGGCTGTCTGGCTGTCTCTGTGTCACTTAGTGGATCAGTGGCGATGGCTGGCGCGTGCCCTCCGGTCGCCGGTGGAAAAGGGTGCCACCAGGCCACCCAAGATGAGCAGATGTGACTATGGTTTCTGGCATTTGGCAAGAGCTCTCAGCGTCAAGCCGATCCCGATGGAGCCGGACAGAGCATCAGCTGCAGCACCAGAGCAAGCAGGCTGCGCAGTGTCACAATACGAGGGGCAAACAGGGCTAGAAACCCCTCTCCGTCCTTCTCTCAGGCACTCGGGACTGGTGCGATCGAGCGTCACCCTGGCCAACAGCGCTGGCTGTCACAAATCATCACTGGCCCATGGGGAAGAACTGGAAGTGCACAGCCACTGAGGAGCGAGAACAGGAAGAAAGGCAAGTCAAATCCAGGGACTATAAAATAACATCAGAGTCTGTTTTCTTAAAGGATTTTCCATCTGCTGTATGTTTTCCCACAAGGTGACAAAGCATTTAGGGTGTTTAGGAAGAAAAGGTAAAAAATGGCCTATAGGGCAAAAAGCTCGCAAACAGAATTGTACAAGACGTCTGCAAAATCCGAAAAGACTGTTCGGGAGCAGCTTCAGAGAAAAGACAAAAGCAAAGTGAGCACTTGATTAAAAAAACAAAACAAAACAAAACAGGGTTAAGGACTGTGTGTGTGTGTGTGTGTGTTTGTGTGTGTGTGTGTGTGTGTGTGTGTGTGTGTGTGTGTGTGTGTGTGTGTGTTTGTATTACTGTATTATATATTTTCTGTACTCCTTTTTTTTGTTTTGTTTTTTTTGGTATTTCTTTAATTCTAATAATTGAAATTAATTAAATAATTAATTAATTAACACAACTGAGCAGCACATTTTGGTAAGTTTTAGATGTACATTTGCCCATCTGTGTAATATCTCGTAAAGCCTTACACAGCAGCATGAAATATCATAAACCAGGGTCAATGGGCTTTGGGAACTTCTCCTTTCACTTTCTCAGTCTTTGTTTCTCTCAGAATTTTTCTCAATTTCTGTGCCAGTCTCAATCTCAGTCATAGATTCTCTCATTTAGACTTTTTCTCAGTCTATGTGTCAATTTCATTTTCTCTCTCAGTTTATTTTAGAGTTTTTCTCAGTCTCTACATCAGTGTCTCAGTCGTAATCTCTCTCTCTCTGAATTTTTCTCAATCTCTGTGTGTTTGTCTGTATCTTTCTTTCAGTCTCTCTTCAGACATTTTTCTTTGTCTCTGGGTCACTCAGCTTTTCGTAAACCTCAATTTTCTCAATCAGTCTCTCTCATTTTCTCTCTCAGTCTTGGTTTCTCTCAGAATTTTTCTCAGTCTCTGTGTCAGATTCAGTCTCTAACACAGATGTTCTCTCAATCTCTGTGTCAATATCAGTCTCAGTCTCTCTCAAGCTTTTTCTCAGTGTCTGTGCCAGTCTCAATTTCTCTCAGTCATAGTTTCTCTCTTTCAGACTTTTTCTCAGTCTTTGTGTCAGTGTCACTCTCTTTCTTTCAATTTCAGTCACTCTCACAGACCATTTTTCTTATTCTCATTCTCATTCTCATTTTCTCTCAGACTTTTTCACGGTCTCAGTGTTAGTCTCGCTCAGTTTAAGTCTCTTTCTTTTCTTAGACTTTTCTTTGTGTCAGAGTCTCTCAGGCTTCATCTATCTCACTCGCTCTATGAGTCTTTTTCTCAGGGTCAGTCTCAGAAGCTCTTGATCTCACCGCTGCTCTCGGATTGTTTGCAGGGCTGTGAGAACACACACAGTTTGAGCTGACTCTAAAATCTCAGCAGAATCTTTTTTCTCGCAAAATATAATGTAATGAATTTTCACCTAATCTTCACCTTTATGTAATTGCAGCTTTATCCTCGAGAGACAAAAAATCAATTCCTTTCCCTTATTACGCATTACCAACTTCCACACCTTAGGCTTTGGGTATCTTTTTTTTCTGAAAAAGTAGGAATCTATTTTCTAGATTCATTTTTCATTCACTCTCTCTATTAACACTAGTTCCAGTGCATATCAGAGTAGTATAATGAAGATTCACTGCTTTTCTCTCTTCTGCTAATACCTTATCAAAGTTGAATCCCTTTCTGGAAAATCAATTTCCCTACTGATTATTAAGTTCTTCTCTACCAGGCCTGTTTGCCCGCTGCTGCTGTTGCCGGGGAATGACATGAGAGAAAGAAACGAAACAAACCAAAAAAAAAATAAATAAATAAAAAAGTTATAATTATTAAAACAGTACAGCATGGTAATCTGTGTATTCAGTGGGATGCTGCATCAAGAAGCTGGGAAGTATCTGATATCAATATTGCACTATTGTGATATCGATTGCACTGATGGTGCAACACTTCAGGTTAAAAGGGGGAAAAATAAGATGAAAAAACGAATGCAGGCTTAGAGGTGAAAGTTATGGCTGGAATGCACGTGATTGATCTGAGTTTATAGAATAAAAGAGAGACAGGAAGAGAGAGAGAGAGAGAGAGAGAGAGAGAGAGAGAGAGAGAGATCAACAAAGAATTACTTTTATTGTAAAAAAATAAATAAATAAAGGTTATGAAGGAATCAAAAAGTGTGAAATGATTTTTAAATGTGATCTACTGTGGAAAAAAACTGTACAGTTAAATTGGCATGTAAAAATGGAAATGACTAATAATGTAATCAATTCAATTAAAAACCTTTTGGAAATCAAATCGTGAACAAAAGACCAGAAACAACCATACCTACAGTGAAGCACGGTGGTGGGAGCTGCATTGGGATTGGAACCCTAATGCTTCAAATAATATTTTAAAATTGACTAATTAGAAGGCACATTAAAATCCTGGAGGTCATGCAAAGAGAGGATAAGCAGGAAATGGATGCTAGTGGAATTGACACGAATGGATTTTTGGTGCCGCCCAAATGAGGATGGGTTCCTTTTGAGTTCTGTTTCTCCCGAAGTTTTTTCTTCATGCCATCTCAGGGAGTTTTTGCTTGCCACAGTTATCACTCATTAGGTATAAACTTACAAATCTAAGGAAAAAATGTATAGGCACTTAATTATGCATTCGTTTATACAACTCGATAACAGACAGACAGACAGACAGACAGACAGATAGATAGATAGATAGATAGATAGATAGATAGATAGATAGATAGATAGATAGATAGATAGATAGATGTACAATATAAGATATGTACATTATATGTACAACTGTACAAATGTATATACAGATGATATTGATATGAGGATAATCTGGGATAATAATTTTAAATTTTATTCAGGATTGGTGAATAAATAGATAAATAGATGAATATATAGGCATGTTGATTATGTCTTTACTCATAGTATGAATCATTAAGGATTTTTTCTTTAGGAAACAGCATCACATTTGAAATTCCATCAATAAAATCAACTTTTAATTATTAAATAATTTATTATTATTTTTATTATTGACGATAGTCCATAGTTCTGCTTTACGCTGTGGTCTAACTTTATTTAAAAAAATAGTATGAACCAGTTTTTTTCACAGCATAACCTTTTTCTGGAGTAATACTCTTTTCCAGAAGTTTTCAGCATCACTGTTCAGTCCCCTCATTTTCTTCTGCACCTTTTGACCCGTACAGCCAAAAAACTGTGACCCGAAGAGGAAGAAGTGAGCTTTGACGAGCGGTTAGTGGATTCACAGTAAAGTCTTTGTGCTGGAAGGTTGTGTTGAGGTAACGAACGAGGCAGGACACAGGGTAATGATGAGGGATCATGGATGCAAATGACCGCTGATGCTAGAGATGGGCGACTGGGGAGATCCTTGCAAGCCTCTCATTACAGCTGGAAGAAAGATGGATCGACAGGGTGGAAACAGTGACAAAAATAGAGGAGTAAAAAAAAAAAAAAACAGAGAAAGAGATAGAGGGAGCAGGAGAGGGGAATAAACGGATAATAAAGTGAGGGAGCGAAGGGAGAGGTGCGTGTGACTGGAAGAAGGGTGGTGATGTATGCGATGGTGTCAGCAGGGGGAAGATGCAGTGCGCTCTTCCTCGGGGAGGCTATCTCCCACCCACCGAGCGCACGCTTCACACACACACACACACATAATGAAGTGGGCTGCCGACACACAACACAAACACGCACACAAGCACATACACACTCTTATCTTCACGCTTCTGCCTCCACGGCCTCCCGTAGGGCCCAAATTACACACCAGCACCGGGCCCCGTCCGCATTCAATCACACTTTAACCTAATTGCACCAGCGTGCTACACTATAGTGATTTGTTATTGTTGTTGCGGGCAATTCTGGTGGGAGTGATTTAAATAAAACAGTTGAAGCACAAGTTATTGAAATCACTGGCCACCAATAGGAGGCCACTAGACATAGAGAGACAGAGAGAGATTGAGAGTCTGTTAGGGTATGACGAAGAGTGGCTCATGTGCGAGTTCGAAAAAGCAAATTATTCGCAGAATGAGCATTAAAAAGTGAGAAGAAATGAGAAGGCGGGAAAAATCGATGTAAATGGCTCCCTACGGACGCTCGGGTAATAAGGATTACTTCAGTGAATAGAACAATCCATACAGCAATCGGATAAAGAGGTGTCAGATGTGTAGACTAGTCTGTGAGAGCTTTTCTCCAATTTTTTTTTTTCTTTTTTTGTATTGTATTGTTTTATTATATTTATACAGGTTTATTATATTTATTATTAGTTAGTTTAATAAAGAGACATTTTGGAGACAGGATGGATGTATTAGAGACGAGGTGAAAGTGGCATAGTTTGGATGGTTTGGTCGTGTGCAGATGCTTAGGATGCTTAAGATGGACCCCCAGGCAGGAGGAAAAAAAAAAAGGCAGAGGACGAGGTTTATGGATGTGGTGAGGGAAGACATTCAGGTGGCTGATTTGAAAGAAGCAACCAATTCAAATTTGGTTTGTATAGCAATGTAAATTGTCTCAAAGTAGCTTTTGTTCGTCCCTAATTACTGAGCTAGTGGCTATGGCAAGGAAAAACTCCCTGAGATGGCATGAGGACGAAACCTTAAAAGGAACCAGACTTAAGAAGGAACCCATCTCATCTGGGTGGCACCAATGTTCATTTTTTTAGTTGTAGATGTAGAGGACACAGTGAAAACAGATAGAGATTGTAAGCAGCCAAAAGAACAACAAGAACAAGAAGAAAATATGGACAAAAGTATTGGGACACCTAACTTTTCCAACCATATCTGATTCTGCCCCCAAACTATTACCACGAAACTGGAGGCATATTGAAGGTGTATAAGATGTCTTTGGTGAGTTAGCATGCGATGTCTCATTCAAGTGAACTACAAGACCCATAAAGCCAGCACCATAAGCTTATGCTTTACATGGATTGGAGTGGAAGATTTGAAGTGGCCTGTCATTTAGCTCTGATCTCACCCCTATGAAACAACTTTGGAATCCTTTAACCCTGACTGCACCCCAGGGCTCCTCACCTGACCTACATCATTCCCTAAATGTACTAATGATGGGATTTTTTAAATGCTTAGAGTTACCTAAAAGAATATAAATATATACCGGTACATATTTAGCATATTTCTTATTTAAGATTTCTAACTTCCTATTAAATTGTAAGTGCCATGCATTATTATCTATATGTATTGCTTTGTATAGAAGGTCACATATTCCTCATGTCTAATCTTTGCTATTGAAGCTTGTGATCGGACGACACTCTGATGGACTCGTTCAAAAGGTGGACCGTAAGGTTTTGTCTATGGAGGTCGAATCATTGTAGCAAAAAAGGATAAGTAAATGAGCTTTTTTGAATGAATTTGTATTTAATTAGAATTAGAAGAGAATGCTGAAGACAGGGAAATATTATTATTTATTAATATGTTCTTTAATAATATAATCTTTTCCTTTGAATAATTTGACTATATTAATAGTACATTTTCCCTCATATCATGTGTTAGAGCAAAAGAAAATCATAAAGTTTAGGTAATGAACCCTACAGATTTGAAACAAGGTTGCCAATAATTTTAGATTTACCTGTATATCGAGATTAATCTTTGGAATAATGATTATTTGGTTATGTTGTGGGTAGTCGTGTTTCCAAAAATGTATATCTTTGTATGATTGTGTGTGTGTATATTTGTGTGTGGAGAGGGTCATAGTAAACATACCTTGTGGGTAAATGTGAATCAGAGAAACTGAATGTGTGTGTGTGTGTGTGTGTGTATTGTGTCTTCACTGTGAATGTCAAGCATGTGCTGAGCATGGAAAGTCCTGTATGCATGAGCATACAAGTCCAGGTGTGAAATAGCTATATATAGTGTGTGTGTGTGTGTGTGTGTATAAGTACACAGCCTTTAATCTCGCCACTATCTTGGTGGCAGGGTAAAAATGGGTGTGCAGTGTGCCACCACAGCTGGATAATCCATTCTCAACAGTGCAGCGTGGAGCGCGAGGCGCGCCGTGCCCATTGTCATGCTGAGTTACATGGACTCCTGATCACATTACGTGGCCCGGGAATCCTGATGTTTCATTCGCTTTCAACTGGTGTCTGTTCACAGCCAACTTATTTCCTTGAGGCCTAGCCCTGCCACCAACCTTCTCGCCACCATATTAATCTTATTTATGGACTTATCACGCGCGGAAAAATGCCACAATACCACTGCGGAGGCAGGTGTTCTCCTGGACGCCCCTGGCACAAAACAAACCAGGAGCTGGGATGGAGGATGAGGAATAAAAATTGGTTGTTTACTGCACATGGGGAAAGAACGAAAAGTAGAAAAGAGAGTGGACGAAAAGTGGCGGAAGTGGAAAGTAAGCGATTTGCTCGATATCTGCTAATCAGTTGATCAGGAAGAAAAAAAAAGTGAGAATAAAATTAGTGGCTACAATCCAACCTGATTCTTAGATTGAATTTGATTTAAGAAACCATTAAAAACCGATAGAGTTTTTGCTAAAAAAATGATTGATCGTTCGCTTGACGTGAGGTAGCTGATCTTCTGCACTTTTTAAATCGGACCAGGTTTGGCTTTACGACCTGTATGGTTATAGGAATGTCATTACTATATTACTATATTACTGCATACAGAGTTATAGCGCAGCCTCAGGGAGCGATTGCAGTAGAGGTTAATTCAGAGGGCCACAGCGTCCCTAACCTTATTCTTACACAGATGAGAGCGAGAGAAAGAGACAGAGGGAGGAGAAGGAAGGGAGGAAGAATGTTTATTCCCATCTCAATTACACCTTCATCAGCATCATGCCCTGTACTTCCACACCGATACGGAATGAGACGGTGCAGTGAAAGGACACGGCGCATGTGTCTTAATTACCACACGGGTTTCCTTTCTGCTCTCTCCTTCTCTCACTCTGTCTCTCGTTTCAAAGCAGAGCGACATATTGATTCTTCTCCTCTCGTCCCTATTTTAAAAAATGGAATAGTAGAGGCCAGAGATTTTGTGCTGCTGGACTGAAACGACACGCAAGAGAGGGAATCGTGATGATTTCATTAGTGCTTCCTTTGTGAGCCTGTAAAATCCTGGACTTTTACTCTCTCCCTCACTCACACACAGTCCTCTGTTTTCATTTCTCAGACTAATAAGAAAGGAAAAGAAAAATCGGGCAAACTCTACACATCAGGAGAGAATTCAGAGATGTCACAGCAAATGTATTTCATTTTAAACAATAGTTATGGACAAATATTTGTGGACACCTGACCATAAGATTCGTATGTGCTTTCTAAACATCCCATTGCTGTTCTAATAATCTCTCCTGGGAAGAAGTTTCACTAAATTTTGGAGTTTCCTTGTGGAGTTTTAAACCACATCAGTGTTAGTAAAGCCAGGTACACATGTAGGTGAGGTGAGGAGGCCTGGGGTGCGTTCAAATTCATCCCGAAGGTTTTGAATAGGGTTAAGGTCAGAGCTATATAGCAGGAGATTTTCCATTCAAACCCATGTAAAGAATATCTTTATGGAGCTGTGCTTAAAGGCTTTGTCATGCTGAAACAGGTTCGGGTTTTGCAGTTCAAGGGAAGGAACCATGTAATTGTGTGCTTTAAACTTTGTCTGTAAGGGACCACGTATGGCTGGAAAAGCCAGGTGTCCAAAAACTTTTGGACATAGACTATTCAAATGTCTGTGGATGATCTTTAATGTAAAAGATGGCTAAAATTATTGTAATAAATTATGTCACCATATGTGTGTGTGTGTGTGTGTGTGTGTGTGTGTGTATACAATTAAATAAATTATAAATTAATTACATCATTATTAATTTGTTACTAAATTATAAATAAAACAATTATAATTTTTTTAATTTTTTACATTTGAAAAATGTGAAAGCAATCCACAGAAAATGTCATTTTCTGTGGATTGTTTTCACATTTTTCAAATGTAAAAAAAATATATATACATATGTACTTTTAGGGTTTATTTTTTTTTTTTTTTACAAATGATTTCCCAATTTTGCAATTCAATATATTAAACTCCAACATCAGTTATGTATTATTGAAAATGTACCATATATCATAATCAGATATTTTTGATTAACCCCAACAGAAAAAACTTGAACACCTCCTTGATTGCCTGAACTGATTTCCACAGCAGTTCTTTTCGGAAAACATTAAATGAATTTCAATCGTTGCTGTTCATCTGTATCTGATCTTAGGACACTCGAACGCCAGTGATATTAAAGATGAAGTTTGAAGATACATAAGCACACCAAAATAGAAAAAACCTCCCCTGTGCATTAGAAGGAAGGGCCATGTGTGTCTCCACATGCGCTCTCTGGCTGAGTGACAGCTGTGTAATGTGTGTGAGAGTGCCATTTGCTGCACCGGACTGACACGTTTGAATTTACAGCTTTTTGCCTCTTTTACTATAATCCACGCGCCTCGCATTTATCATCGTCCGATCGATCGTGCAGGCCACAGTTAATATTTTTTCAGGGATAAATCATTTATTAGCGTTTTACGAGCGCTTGATAGATGCGTCCCGCTACGCCACTGTCTCGGAATGCTTCGGAAAGAGACGAGAGCAGGAATACGGGCCCTAATTTATGTTTATTTGCTTGCATTTTGCATTCCGTCACGAAGAAATATGGAAACGGATGAAAACTAAAGAAATAATCCTTTGTACGCGATGGCGGCCTGAACACGAAAGCTGAGAGTTCTGCACAGGTCATCAGTCATCTCGGTGTTGTGTTGCAGTGTGTGATTCGGTTTTAAAGAGTTGTGTGTGTGTATGTGTGAGCGAGGTAAAAAAACGAAGACATAGAAGAAGCGGCGTAGACTGACTGTCAGCTGTATGATATGCTATGAGTGGCCTCTGCTGGCTAACTGAGGGCAACATGAGTCACAGTGCAGCAGCTGCGTAAACACACACTCTTATCTCTTCTCCCCCTCTCTCTCTCTCTCCCTCTCTGTCACACCCTCCTACATTGCACAATGACATACAAACACACACACACACACAAACACACGCATATACTGCCTAATCAAGTGCTGGTCATGGCTTTGAAAGGAAGTAGATGGAATATAAGTAGTGTTCGCACCATGCATTGCTAATTTCTTTTCCCATCCTTGTGTGCTATCTTCCTCATCAGAGCTGAAACAAATGCAAACACCCCTATCCCTCTTTTTCTCTTTCTATCTCTTCCCTCTCTCTCTCTCTTTCTCTTTCTATTTTTATCGATAAAAATAACACAGTGAGTGTAATTCCTGAAAGCAGGCCCCCGGCTAACAGCATGGCTCTGTCGAGCTGCCCCTCACCACCTGCATTTACACTCCACAAGATCTTTGGATTCTGAACATTGATCACACAGATATATTGATGAAGATGAGCGACAGGAAAAACACCAGCCGAGATTCAGTCACGAGCTTTCAGCATGTGATAATCAATAGTGCCACGATACGGCAAGATTTATCACAGCCTCATTTCCACTTCCTTTCCTTTTTTTTTTACCACTTTAAAGTGTTTTACACAAAAATATTGCATAAGAAAAAAATTAAAATAAAATTACTATACAATTTTGTTAATTAAATGTAATATTGAGCCCTTTTTTATTTTATAAATTTTTTTTTTGAGGAGGGCTCAGTATTATATCTGATTCACTGAAATTATTATAAATTATATATATATATATATATACATATATTGTTCCTCATTTATTTATTCTCATGGCACTTACCTATTTAATACTATTACTTTATAATATTTATTGATAATTATACAAAAAAATCTGATTTCCTTTAATCTTATCAATTCAAAATCAGTTGATCCATATACGATTGTTCCTTAGCCTTGTTCCTACAATCATTCATTCAGTTTTAGAGACTTTTTTAAATATGAAATATTTTTTTTTTTTTT
>MU570271.1:1672525-1768314 GCA_024362625.1 Silurus asotus
CACATATATATATATATATATATATATGATATGTTTGTGCGTATTTGTGTTTTAATCAAAATAGATAGATAGATAGATAGATAGATAGATAGATAGATAGATAGATAGATTTTCATAGAAAAGCTACAAAATGATGTGTGCAGTAGTTTTATTGATGATTTACACAAAGTGGATGTAATTAATCAGATATAAATAGCATAAATCTGAAATTTCTTTCAGCAACAAATTATAAATTGAAATATTTTTAATTAATTAATTAATTAAACAAAGTGTATAAGGTTCCGTAGTAATCAAAATCCAATAGATTTTTCTCATACAAACAAACATAATAATAAAGCTATACAATGTTAGCTCAGTCTAAAGTAAAAACAGGGAAGCACCTAGTTACTCAAATGTCATCAGAATATAAGTAACTGAAGCAAAATTTTTCAATTTAGAAGTAACCGCATGATCTAGACCTGTTCTGAATTTCTTGGTTCCTGAGAGGAACAGCGCTAGATCCTACCTTCGCCATGTAAACGCTGGTAAATTGTGAGCCAGCTCTGCGCTGATGGATCTCGAGAGCATTAGATGCTGCTTAATGAGCGCGCTGTGTTAACATGGCAGCAGGTGAAGAACATATTGCACTTGGAAAATTACCTCACCAGCAATCATCGAAACGTCGCCAACAAAGATGTTATAAACGCGTTCACGTTAGCAAGGCCTTTCATTAGTCTCGAACATTACGCGTGATTTATAGCGCTGAATCATCATGCTGTCGGGTTGCATGCGATTACTGCAATAGGAAAGGACACGGCTTGTTCCGAGAGCGTGCGCGAAAAACGCAGACTGGCCAAAGTGAAATGTTACTAAGAGAGGGAGGAAAAAAAAGAAAGAAAAAAAGATAGGGAGAGAGGAAGAGAGAGAGAGAGAGAGAGAGAGAGAGAGAGAGAGAGAAAGAGAGAGAGAGAGAAGACCAAGCAAGCACAGAGCACCCAACAGTAAGGGTGAGGTCAGAGCCGGACAATGATGAAAAGTCCATATGGTACAGTAGTGCCATAAATTATGTGAAAACGTATGGTAAGGCCACCGAAGGGGCTTCCAAAAATAGTCCACAGAACAAGGTTCTGACTGCAGCGAAACAAATTGCCTGCTTTTTTGAGCTGCAGAGATCACAGCTCCTGACAACCCTGTTTACACGGCCTGTCCGAGAGGAAAAAAGGGAAAAAGGGAAAGAGAGAGAGACAGAGTGAGAGAAAGTGAGAGAGAGAGGTGGGACATCAAGCAGTCCAGCTTCGACCCCCACCCAACACCCATGTAACCATCTGCATGACGCGGCTAAAGATTTATTAAGCTCTGGCATACGGTAAGGTGAAGGGACACAATGTGGTCCAGCTCCATGAGAAGGCGCAGAGTCAGAATCCTACAGCAAACACATCATTTCATTGTCTATAAGTCATATTATTCACTAGAATGTAAACAAAGCACTTCGGAGCGGGACAGAAGTGTGTGGTGGAGGAAGTTCACGATGGACTGGAACATATAAAGAGATGTAGGTGCTACACATTTTTCATTTCAAAATTCCAAACTATTCCAGACACTAAGATTTATAAAACCATATTTCCTAAAGATTTTAAAACCATATTTAACATCTGAAATAATGATTTTAAATCCCAACTATCCCAACTATTTAAAATAATGATTTTAAATCCCAACTATCCCAACTATAACATCCATGATGACTCCCACACTTTATGTACATTACTGGTCTGTATCCCTATTTATTACCCACACTGTCTATACGGTCTCATATTGTCTGTATTGTCTGTATTGTCTTGTATAGTCTGTTTTTGTCTTGTCATGTCTGTTTTGTCTTGTATAGGTTTTTATTTATGTCTGTACTTTTGAGAGTAACAAACAGCTGGAACCAAATTTCCTGATTCTGATTCTGATTCTGTTTCTGATTCTGATTCTGATGTTACAATACCTGATGTATGTCAGAATCAGAATCTCGAACGTTTTCCATGTGTTTAGTCGCACGGTCTGGGGCGCTGCACCGTCATGGCAAATGCTGCCTCACCTGTAACAACCAATCACAGCTGTGCAGATCCAGTCTAGCGCAGATCTTTTTTGGCAGCGCTGATTGTCTGCTCCTAATGCCATGAGAAAACACCTTTTGGCCAGGTCTAGACTAATGTTTGAAAATGCATATTTTTAGTTTTAGCCCTTCGTTCACACCGAGAAGTCAAAAACTTAGCTTTTTAAAAACGCTCCCCAAAGTTAATACATTTTGCAAAAGGCTTTCCAAAAACCATGGCGCATTTTTAGTCATTGCCGCAACGTTTCAAAAGAGCCTTAAAAGAATTAAACGGCGGGCGGAAATGACACGGGTCGACAGGGACGTAGCCATCATTTCAAAAGTTGGGGGGACGAAATGTGTAGTGTTACCTGTTTTGTTTTCCTCCATTAAAAACGTGGCTGGGATGAATTAACTTTTTATAAAAAGTGCGGTGGACATGTCCACCGCGTCCCCCCGTAATCTACGCCCCTGGGGGTGGAAGCATCTTTTGAGAAATGATTGAAAACGACAGTGTGGACGCGATTACCCGGATTAGCGCTAGCCTTCGTTTTATTAAAAATATTTGTACAAATTCTTAATTTTATATTTTAGAAAAAAAAATTTTTTTAAAGCGTAGGAAGCCTGGGTATTAATAACCCTATTTATGAATAACTTTCAGCAGAAGTGAATTAAGGTGTTCTGAAATGCTGAGAATCATCACCGTGGGGTACATATTTCCGAATAAAATGACGAAGTTCTAATTTCTTGTATACTGTCTACAATTTACACAATTACTAAATTATTACACGTAAACATCTCCAGGCAGAGGAAATACAAAGAGGGTACAAAAGGGACACAGGGGCTGACAAATTCCCATTTCCAACATGCCAGGTGGGACTGGAGGGACACTCCAGTGAAAACAACACATCGTTCTTTCTGGGCCGGCCGTGTCCGGCTCACCTTAGCACCACGGCCTGCCAGCCGATGATGGATCTGAAAAGGCCGGCGTAAGTGGGTGACACTGGCTGCCTTGTTATAGCTGCCAGTCTTCTCCCTGCTTCCTGTCATTATTACACGGACAAGATTTATTTGGGTTCGGAATGGTGTGCCGGCACGCCAGCCATTCGCTATTCATCACGAAGGCTTTCGCCAGAGAGGAGCGGCAGCGCGAGGCCGGCAGAGGCCGTGCCTGTAATTGCCAGCGTCACCCGGCTGTGGAAATGATGAGGAGGGGCTGATCGGGCCAGGGGTCAGGATCCCGCCGCTGCCACACACATGGATCCACTCACAAACACACCCAACCACACACAGAGCACTGTAAGATGTACTGCAAACTACAGCAAGAGCTTTTAACAAACATTATTGTATTATGTAAAAAAAAAGTCATATAAGTAGGCTGTCAAGGGCCATTCCAACACGGCATTGCTTTGAGTACAGTAATTAAAGCAGCATGGTGTAGCAGAACAAGGCCATGGTGTAAAATTAACTCTGCTCCATTTACAATTCAGACGCGTCGCTCTTCCGCAGTCACGGGACCTCGTTTCTATTTGAGTAAGCGTCAAAAAAAGTGACGACTCCTCCAGCCACGTTAATGTGGCCTAAAATAATTTGGCACAAACCTCTCCCTTTCCCTCTCCTTCTTTTCCATCTCTCTTTTGCTCTCTCTCTCTCTTTCTCTCTTTCAGACTCAATAAATAGCTATTTGTTTTCCTCGGAAGTGGTGACAGGTGCCTCATAGAGAGAAACAAATAAAAAGTAAGAACCCAAACAACACACACAAAGACACAACAGTGGGGGAAGATTCGTTCCCTGAACAAACGTGTCTATTTAGGCTATAAATCATCACAATTAAACATCATAAGTAGGCCATCATAATTAATTGGCCAAGAGAGAGTTGGTGTGACAGGCAGGCAGGCAGGCAGGCAGGCAGGCGCAGGAAGCAGGAACGTGAAATCTACTTCCTCCACATGGCTCCATTAATCTTGTCCCCTAGCGCTTTAGCTACAGGCAGCTGGCACTGAGTACAGGAGGAAAACAGGGAACGCGTGTCAGCGTGTGCTGGGGAACATGCGGCCAGAATGCCGAAAAAGACGAAAATGTTTGTTTTATTCATCTTTGGTAATCGCTTTATCCTGATCAGGGTCATGGAGAAGCTGGAGCCTATCCCGGGAACGCAGGGCAAGAGGCGGGAATACGATGCGGATAAGACGGCATGGGACCACGCACACACACACACACACACACACACACATGGCCATGGCACCTACTGGCATTTCAGCATTGTCTGTAAATAGATTTCAATTCAGCTCTAAGGCTTGTATACCATTCATCATCTTCATCATCCTCATCAAAATATAAATGTTAATAATTTAAAAAATATCGACACGTTTAACACCAAAAAAAAAGTTGCTGACGTATTTCCAGGAAGAGTTTCGTCCACATTAAGTAATTTTCACATTCATCCTTTCACTTCATTCTTCCATGGATAAACAGATCATGACTGTCCTTCAAAGCTCTCACACACTATTCTCCCCTCCATGCTAATGAATTCTCTATATTCTCTCTGTCTCTCTCTCTCTGTCTCTCTCTCTCTCTCTCTCACACACACACATGCTACTCATCACCACTTTCATCTCTGCCATCTCATTGTGTCCTTATCCCTTAGATGTCCTTTCCTTCCGTCTGTCCCGGCATTGTGTCTCTGATTAAACTTGCGATCAGCCACTAAACGTATGTGTGTATGTGTACCTCCAATTTTCTCTTTATCCTAATGACCTGAACTCCACATTGTTGTGTATATATATATATATATACACACACACACACACACACACACACACACACACACACACACACACACACACACATCTATATATATAATGTTATATGTTTCTGGAATTGAATCTCCTGAAATAGCCCACATTGTATTTCTTAAGCAAACAAGAAATCCCGCCATCGCAAAATAAATAAATGAATATGGCGAACTCTCAAAGCTGGTGATATCCTCTATTCTGTGAACTGATTGGTCAGCAGGATTGTCACTCACCGGCAGGCTGGAGGGCCGGTCCTGCTGGATCAATCCCATCTCATCATGGTTGGTTTTCCCAGCACTCCCTGTAGGCTGGCTTCTGTTTCCATAGCTCTCCTGGATTTCCTGAGAAAAAGAGTGTCATATATATATATATATGTTTTTTTTTTTTATCATAGAATGCAACTTGAACAATGTTCAAAATTATTTACACTTTATAAAATGCTCTTCTATATATACACTTTATGAACAAAAGTTTGTAGAAACCTGACCATATGATTGGTATGTGCTGTGCTTTCTGAACATCTTATTCCCTAAGTCCCCATTCGCTGTTATAATAACCTTCATTCTTCGGGAAAGATGTTTCACTACATTTTGGAGATTCGTGATCACTCAGTCACAAGGGCCATAGTAAAGACAGGCACTGCTGTAGGTGAGGTGAAGAGGCGTGGTTGCAGTCAGCGTTCCGATTCATCCCAAAGGTGTTAAATAGAGTTGAGGTCAGAGATCTATAGCAGGAGATCTTCCACTCCAACCCATGTAAAGCATATTTTCATGGCGCTGACTTGTCATGCTCAAGTAATTTTGAGTCTCCTAGAAAATGTCATGGTCCAAAGGCAATGCAAAGGCAATAGTGTGCCTCCAACTTTTTAGTAAGACTTTGTAGAAGAAGTACACAAGGCAAGTGTCCCAATACTTTTATACTTATACTTATATTCTAGATAGATATAGATAGATATACTGCTTTAATGTAAATGGCACTCAATGCCAACAAAACAGCAATAAAACGATTTATTGGATTAAATTGCTGACCTCTCCCATAGATCTTAGAGGCAGCTTAAAAAAGCAGTGGCCGCCATTGTGTGTGTGTGTGTGTGTGTGTGTGTGTGTGTGTGTGTGTGTGTGTGTGTGTGTGTGTGTGTGTGAGTTTAGGGGGGGTCAAGGTCAGCTCAATTCAGCGAGGTCAAGTTCAGACTGCCTCTGATACCTCCCTTATGCATTCAATTACACAGTCACCTCACACTAAATTACCATGACAACCCAATTTGCCTTTTCACCCCATTGGAGTGTGATCTTTCCCCGACCAAAAAAAGAAAAAATGAGCACATGAGAAGGAGACAGAGACATACGCATTACTGTACAAGGAAAAAGAAAGTGCATACAAAAAAATCTTTTTGCTCTACTGATTCAGGAACCATAACATTTTTCCAAACGGCCGACTACATTAATTATTAAGGAATCGGAAAACGACTTCTATCGGGACTTTGAGTCGAGGTGCTGTCCCATTAGCCGGTGTCAGCTTTGGAGGAGGTAGTGGTGGCGTGTGCCGTAATGAGTGGACCCTTCACGCCTCCAGGCTGGCCTAATGAAGTGAAGCTTACTAAGAGGCGCCCGGCACCGGCGGAGCAAAGAGAAAAAAAGGCTGGGGCCGAGAAGCCGAAAGTTTTACGGTAAAAAGGGAAATGAAGCATCCCATATGTGGAGCCTGTTCTTGCTGACCTTGTTACTGTACCTGCTTTAAGCTGCCCACCGTTCAGCCGGAACATGGATCATGATATGAAAAAGCAGAGGACTGTTTAATACATTAGAATAATTGTAGAGTGCGTTAGAGCTGCATGACGAAGTACCAGAGGACTTAAATTGCTAATAGAACTAACAGTGCATGGATGCTAGTTACTCTAATTACTTGGGTATAATGTTAAAAAAAGTGGGTTTTATTTATTAATCAGTCACGTTTTCTTTTTTTTCTTTTTTTTTGAAGTGAAACCATAAAACAGAGGTCTTAAACATGAAGTCCATGTGTCATTACATTATTACATATAATAACTTCAATTTTAATACTTTTTTTTCCACATAATTTTTCCACAATTTCTTACATAAAAAGAAAAAAAATCAGTTGCAAATAATTGTAAACATTTTGAATCATTTTTATATTTTTCATATAAACAAAATGTATATCTGTAAAAAAAAATAAAAAAAGAATTTCAGAATCATAATATTACAATACCTTTTTTGACATTTGATTGAAAGTAAAAACACATATCATACATCAACAGCCAAAAATTCATTTTTTTTTTTTTATTCCTAGTACTGTAAAATGATAAAAAAGCAAGTTGAAATCAAGGTCGCAGAACAAATGTATTATATAGCAGATAACTAGCAAGGAAAAGAAACAATGTGAAAATCTGGGTAGTATGTGGAAAGACTTGCCCCCAGCACCCCTTCACCACATCCTCTTAAAAAGGGCCTTGCTCATGGGCCCATGTCTGGCAGCTAATTGTGGCTGGGATTTGAACTCACGGCCCTTCAGATCCACAGTCCAATGCGTTAACTACTAACCCAATAAAAGTGGTACCGGTATCCCAAAAGAAATGTTATTAAAACAGATAAAATGACCTACTGTAATATTTAATACATAATAAACCTAGATTTGATGAATCGAAAAAAGAAATAAACACTCACCTCCTTTCAAAAGATAAGGAGAAAAGATGGTTGAGAAGTTTAATGAGGACTTGTGACTGGTTAAATAAGAAACTGAAGGGGTACAGTCATTGAAAACTGAAAATAGTAGTTACTTCATTCAAAGGAATAAAGGAATGAAGTTGGGCCAACTCTAAAAACGTTATAAAGAAGCAGGATCGGTGTTGAAAGAAAAAAAAAAGAAAGAAAGAAGAAAAGATGGAGGACACGGAGATTAGGTTGAAATTAAATACCTAAAGTGCTGTTCTAAGCATTTGGAAGTGTCTCGATAACTCCTTTAATTGATGGAAATGAGATGACCTTAAAAATGAAGAGCGATGGGCTTTAAAGCCACTTTGTTCGCGGCGTGGGCTTTTGCATGAGTCAGTGAACTCGGCTCTCCCCAAAGGACGACGCTTCTATAGGTTACAGCCCCGATCGCCCTTCACTCTCTACACAAGGTAACTTCTCCCGCGCCCAGCTGTGGTTCGGCTATTTTTGGACGGCACGGTGTCGGCTGAGTTACGAAAACCTAGCCTCCTGCACAAAGATACAATCAATTCTGTCTTCCTGTTCTTTCTCTCTCTTTCTTTCTCTATCTCTCTCTCTCTCCTCCCCTTTTCAGTTTGAAACGGAGCGCGCGAGAACAAACCGTCCTCCGTCATTGATCAGAAATTCAATTCAAAAGCCTATAAATAAAAACAAATGAGTCTCCCGGTCCCCTCCCCGAAGGTGGCAGCTGAACAGGGATCAAATCTATAATCCTTCAGCTGGAGACACGATCATCTCCAGAGTAATTCGCATGCAAATGGAGCTAAATACATTTTTTGCAATGATGGAAGAATTGTAAATACTGTAACTTGACAAGGGGGTTGTTCAGAATTGGATATACAGTACATGACTAAGTGATGAAGAAGTGTTGGAATAGGAAGATGAGAAAGAAGACTGAAGGAGGAGCCGGGTCTAAATTAAGATGTTAGGTGCGAAGTTTCCAATAGGACCTTGACATAACTTTTGACCTACTCGTGGCACCGTCGCAGTGCCGAGGATTTGAAATTCTATTAGAATCACCGATGGAAAAAAGAAGAAGAAGACGAAGACGAAGTCAAGGAGTCACAAGGAAAGCAAATCTATAGCTCGACTCTATCAGCCAATTACTGTTGTTAAAGTAGAATTAGATGGGTATTGACAATGAGAAGAGGAGAGAGGATTAGGCTGACAGGGGCCGCTGCTCTGAGGGGACAGAGGCAGAATTAAAGGAGATGGAGATTTAATAAAAGGATTGTAATGGAAGGCTATTTTAATTTCGCAGCGCGCTGTAACAAACACGCTCTAGTTCAAGTGCTCCGAGTTCTGAAGAACATCAGGAAAGAAGCATGTTCGATCCATCACAAGTGCAAAACATCATATTAAAGTGTCTGAAAGCTATAATAATTCTTAAATATTGTATGGAATATTTATGTGACTGTAAATGGGAATATTCATGGCGTACTACAATATGAGTTTCTGAAAGCACAGGAGAACAGTATATATATATGTGTGTGTGTGTGTGTTTGTGTGTACAGTATATAGGTGCGTGTATGTGTGTGTGTGTGTGTGTGAGAAAAAAAAACGTGTGTTGGGGGGGTGTTTGCAAGAGACTCCCTCCACTGTCAGATCTTTATTTCTTATTGGAAAACTAGCTGAAGTTAATATTGACACAGCGAGGTATGAATCGATACATTGAGAATGAGCAATACATTTTAATTTCGAACCTGTTCAAACCTCCAGCAGCAAATCCATGCGGTTAAGCCACAAAGGGGGCCACGAGGGAGGGCAAAAGCAGCCGGATTGGACGAGATAGAAATTCGCTCGAGATCAAATTCTGGATCAACCTTCTCCAGCGTGACATTTCCTGTCAGCTGATATAGACTGGCCGCTGCAACTTTTTTAATCCGTGCTTTTAAGCAGACGTATGGAACTACAGGCAGTGTCTATAAAACACCCAGAACCCACAAGGACATACAGTATATAAACAAGGCTTTTTAACTCACAGGCAGCCTCATATTGGGGTAAAAAAAAATTTCAGAAAACACCATATAACCTCTTTCTACCAGAAACTCATTCTAGCAGAAAGTATAGGATGCATGGGATATGGTGCCATGACAATGGAAACCATCAATATTCAATCAAAGGATGTGAAAATGCCTGCTAGATGGCCTCGAAATCTGATTGATTAAAGCAACAGCCTTTCAGCAACATATACTTTAAACTATATGCGCCTGCACTGTTTATTTTTAAGGACACGTGAGGTGATGGCTAAAATCGAATTGGATAGAAACTTGAACGTAAACAGACACTAAGATTAAGGGAAAAGACTACTGGGAATAATGTAAAACATATTAAAATGTAAATTAGTGATTCTGATAGATTTTGCAAAAACAGAGAAAGACTTGCCGGCCCTGATGGCGTAACTCTGATGATAGGAATTTTAAATAGAGATTCAGATAATGTGGTAAATGTGTCTGGTGGAGGTGTTGTTATGATGTGAGGAATGCTTTCTTGGCACACTTTATTGCATGTGCATCCCTTCGAGGGAGGTGGTAGCTCAGTGGTTAAGGGTTTGGAAGGTGTCAATTTCATAGCACTACCAATGTACCACTGCAGGGCGCTTAAGAAGGGCCCTTAAACCTCAACTGCTCAGTTGTACGTCTCTCTGAATAAGGGCGCCAAATCCAATGTCAATGTAAATGTTCAAGGTCTCCAACATGAAAATGCAACGAAAGTGAAATTCATCTCAAACCGGTTTCACGAGCATGGCATTGGGTTCAGTGATCGTTAGGTTCTTCCCAGTCTGAATCCTGAAACATGACTATGGAATGTTTACGACCTGCAGAGACCAAAATGTCCGGTTCAAGTATAATGTTCCTATTGAAGTGTAGCGTATAATCTTTAATACGATAATCCACATAATACATGGAAGGAGTCTCCAGTGTCAGTGAATTCTTAGACAAAATGTCTGGTTTCAATGTATATAAAAAAGACAGTCTGGTGTGGATTTGATTGATGATGTAGTTTTGGTAATAACAGAAAGTTGAACTACTGTAGCTACTGTAAAAACCAATAAAAATGACATCACATTTTAATGAATAACAATAAACTAAAAACCACATGCTGTTATTGGAGATGGTAAGAAATCTAAATAGCAGCATGGATCTTCATGTTTTATTCCTTACATATAACACATAATTATTATATATCATTACTACACATTATAATAATAATAATAATAATAATAATAATAATAATAATAATAATAATAATAATTCGTGCGTGTGTGATGTAGAAAAGTTTCACATGACAATTTTTCCTGTTATCTGACAGAGCAATGGCAGGAGCCTCAGGCTGTCACGTGCAGGTCACGATAGCTGTGTGTCCGGGTTCACGAGGTCACATGGAGGAACGGGGCGCTTAATCACACCCGGCAGACTAGTCATTACTGTAGTGGGCCAGAGTGAATTATCATATCACAGCCTGACAGACAAGAAGAGCGAATGAGTGGCAGCTAGTGATGACAGGCGTTCGCTGAAGAAAAGGGGCCGGCGCACGGCATTGTGCTGCAGGACATCTTGGAACAAGAGAGTGGCTGCCTGATAGCGTTATTGTTTTCAAGATAGTTTGTAAATGTATTAAGCGACACCACTGCACTTTACTCCTAGAGATGTTTTTTCTTTTGTAAAAAACTGATTAATTGACCATACTAAGATGTTCGAAAGAAGTTTGCATTATTTTTAGGCAAAAGTGTTAATTAAAGCCCACTCTTGAAGAGAACAACATCTATTTTCATCCTGCATAATTACCATCATTAATTAATGCTAATCGATCTAAAACAAATTCTTTTCCAACACCTGAAATAAATCACCCAGGCTTCTTCTCCTCTCCGATGACCCGATCTGGCCGGGCTGAGTGATCGATCATTAGTAAACAAGATCATGTGCAAAATCTCGGCCTATTATTTTACTATAATAGGCCTGTACATGACTATAGAAACTTCTTAAAGCCAAAGAGCTCCCGGTGTCCGTCGTTTCACGTGAAGATACTGCCGGTTTGAGCTGCGGTTTAATTGCGTGAGCATCCGGTGTGTTGTTCTGTGCTGATGCTGTGTGTAATGAGGCCATCAATTCATAGCCTCGGGAAAGGATGTGATAACAGGCTGAAGAATATTTTTAAATGTAAAAAAAAAAAAAACACGAGAAAACACACACACACACACACTTAAATTACGGCAACGCAGTCTCATTCTCACATGCACAGATGCCTATAAAATCAAACAGATCCAGAGAGGTTTGCGAAAACACAAAAAAGAGAGGGCCTGAGGGAATCCACTCACACCTGGTGCTGTTATATTGCTGTCAGATCCACTGTTGGACGTGTTAATCAAAAACTCAAAGGGAAAGCAGCTATCTGACTCGCGCACTGCCATCTTTATCGATTCCATTTACTCCGACCTCACAACGATTCCGCTTCCTTAATTATTAAACCGGACCAAAATAGGTTTTTTTCCATAAAATGTTTACTGGAGCAATAGGGGAAAACATTACATCATAACTGAAAAGGGATAAAGTTTAAATGAAATTAAGAGAAATGATCTAGTTTCAGAGCACATAATTACTTTATGTGCTTAAGCAGACTAAGCATGTGAAACATTTCTCGCATCATTACACCACCTCCACCAGCTGGACAATTCATATATATATTTATATATAATTTATTTATATTATTATATATTATTTTTTACTTTAGACGTGCTTTGATTTGGGGTGAAATTGAGAGATCATCAGATGTGGTTTCCTGCTTTCATTGCATAAAAGAACATTGTACGTCTAATAACCTCAAGCGTCTCCAGTGTATCTCATAGAGATAACTCGCCAAATGATTGCAAAAAGAATGCGCTTTATTTGTTTCTTTTGATTTGCTGCAATTTCTTCTGATGACCTTCAAAATGGATGAAATTGAAACTAAGCCAAAATAATTCAGTGCAACAAAAAAAATAGAAAGAAAATGAGAAATACCAATCCAACCTGCAAATAAGGACAAAATACTCAGCAAGTTGAGCAAAAATTCCATTTAGCTCCAAAAATCCAGGCTCCTGTGCCTCACTTGATCTGCTGATTTTAAACTAAAGAACTTTTCGGTGTGAAACAGTCTTCTAAACATGCGATTTAATGGAGTCATCAGGCCCCTTGAAAACAAATCTATCTGTAGTAATAGCTCATATAAAACCAGATACAGTCATTGCAATAAGGGCAGGTAAACAGGCAACAAATCCTCGTTTAGGTTCGAGTGCACTGGAGCAGACCAAGAAGCAGAAATAGGATCGGGGCCTGGATGGACCGTACTGAACCGTGACTAAAAACAAGGGCCAGAAAAAAGGCCAGAGTTCATGGGACAAGGTCTTTATTAAACAGCCGCCTTCCCTCCTCCAATTCCCTCCCTCTCTCTCTCTAGTTGAAAATGAATTGCTAGGCTGGCGAGGTATTGTCTAGATCAGATTCAATTCCCAGCAATTACAGCCCACTTTCGAAATAAATGCTGGTCCCAGTCAAGCAAGTTTGCGTTTTACACAGAAAACAAGCAGAAAGAGCAGACTGTAATACAGTCATCGAAGCTCCGATGCCTAGTTTGCTTATTAATCTTCAGCTATAGCGCTACTACGTCTCTCTGCTATAGAGATAAAAGATTTGACTGATCTCCGAACGGCACAGTGAGAGACAGAGCCAAGCTTCGGGTGGACAGGCCTAGGAGCAAATACAGGAAACACAGCAGGTTCTGCGTCTTCTTCTTATTGCTTCTCTGGAATATGAAAGCCAGCAGTGTGTTTTTTCATTAACGGAAAAGATTGGGATTTTTAGACATATGCGACTGGAAGCAGCGGGAAAAGCAGCGACGCCCTCACCGACAACACACGTGATTTCATATTTTATCATTCGCCCGATCAAACCGGGTTCCTTTCTCGGGCTTTCGCGACAGCACACCGGTGCAACGCTGCTCGATGAAATGGAAGAGACCTCAATCAAACACAGGCTAAGCCTTTCTTCAGGAAATGAAACACACACAAACAGAGCATAGCCCTCCGGGCTGTATTACGATCTAAAAAAAACTAAACAAAAACAACAAAAAAAAGACAAAACAAATAGTAGGAAAATAAGCTTTGTTGTTTTTTGAATAATGAATAATAACCAGGAAGAAGACATTGTGATGAAGTACGCGAGACTGTAGCGAACGTATCGTAAGTACGAGCGGTTAATTGCTGTGGCGCGTTGACAACAGCGCTAACACAGCTCGCCCAACATGACCTGCCTTGTACAGTATGAATGTCTTTGGCCGGGCTGGTCAGAAACACAGAGGAGGTATTGGGAATGATAAAGAGATACAGTAAGCCAATGATGGATCTTTCGCAGTGGCAGCGGCGGCCGGCAGCACTAAATGCCCTTCCACACACGGCACCGAAATCCTGGACTTCATCAAGGCCCCTCGCAGGATCATCCCCCTTCTTAATGGATTACCTCTGTCTCCACGCAAGCACGCCACAAATAATGATAAACCGCCGGCAGATTAAAGCGCCTTGCCCAATCCTCCATTCATTACCTCAATTTCCCCCCTAGATAAGGGCCAGCTAATAAAAATATGATTTTCTTTCCCATCCGGAACAGTCACGCTTTTTTATCCATTAGGGGAAAACAAAGACGGAACGAGCAGGTGAGCTGGGGAAAAAAAAAAAAAGAAAATTAAGGGCTATAATGACCATTATTTCAATTCTGTATCCCCCATGGTGCTGGAACAAAAAGACTCGAGATTGATGACGCAGAGGTACAAGTGTAGAGTGAGATAGTTCCCGGAATTAAACAACTTTCTGCAGGCAATGGCTTCCTCAAACAAGCTGCAGAAGAAAACGTTTTTTCATGCTATGCTGTACAAGACAGGACTGGAGCATCTTTAAGCACCGAATGACGAAAAAAATGGGTGTCAAGACACATTTTGGGATTCGAATTTTTTTTCTAGTCTAGATTCTAGTGTATTTACAGTAGGGCTCCATCACTTTTGCTCAATCCTGTCTGTCAAGAACATCATCTTCAAAACGATTAGGTCCAGTGGCGTATGTAGTGGCTAAATTGGCAGGATAGATACAAAATGCTCATTTTCGAAGCTAACATCGTTTTAACATCGTTAAGACAGGACACAAAAAAAAGCAATACTTTAAAACTAAATTCATGAAGAATAAATTAAAGCACGCACGCGTATATAACAGTGGCGAAACATATCAGCTATATTTTAACCTGCTACGGCAGATGGACCATCAGACACAAAAAGAAAAATACATCCAAAAATAATCGTATAAACCATCGAAAATGCCGGACCCGTCAAGTGGAGTTTGCCGCAGAGCGGGCCACCAGGTCGCGTGTAAAACACGCTGGTCTCCGTGCAGCGGGAAATGGCTTTACTGTCATCCAGTTTGTCAAAACAGCACTCTGCAGGTAATTACTACGGCTTATAGTCCAGAGCCTGGGTGGACCCGTGCCATCAAGAGAGAAGCGAAAGTCCAGCAGAGGAGCAGAGTGAAGTAAGGAGCCACAAATCAACATCGCACAGCTTTGAATAAGATAAAATGGAATCGATAATAATAATAATAAATCAATATATACATTAAAATAAATATATAAGTATATAGATTAGATTAAAATAGATTAGATCAGATTTAAGTTTATTGTCATTGCAGCAATTGTGAATTGACGGCTGAATTCTGATTGGATAAAAACTATATACAGCTCTTTGGAGCAGCGCCCCCCAGAGAAACACTTTGAAATGACGAGACTAAACTATTGGGAATTATTCAAAACATTTTCATAGACAGAAATATAGGAAAACGTAAGTCCGGGATTTTTATCAAATGACGACACTTCTGATTTCATGTTATAATTTTAAGACATTTTTTTTCCACCTGTAAACCTATTGCTCACTCGATAGCACTTGCCTTTCTGCTCTATTTTGGGTGAATTGTAGACATTGTTATGTGTGAAAGCATGTATATCATGATGCATGAATTGAGTCTTGAATTTGTCTTGCACTGTCTTGTGTTGTCTTTGCACTGTCTTGTGTTGTCTTTGCACTGTCTTGTGTTGTCTTTGCACTGTTTGCACCAGGTTGCACACATGCATTTTATGTGGCGAGGACACTTACTAGTCCTTAGCCCTGTGTTTTTATGTTTCTGTGATTGTTGTTGTATGAAGCATCAGGGTTCTGGTGGAACGTTGTTTCATTTCACTGTGTACTGCGTCAGCTATATATGGTTAAAATGACAATAAAAGCTTTTTGACTTGATCTGACTTGACTTGAGATGTTATATACAGCTCTATTAGGAAGTACATAATGATTGGTTATCTCTGTTAAGCTGCTTTGGGACACTGTTGGTTGTTGAAAGCGCTATAAAAATACATCTTGAATTGAATCGAATAACTAAACACTGAACCCCCAGAAGGATCGAAGTATTTCTATTTTGGGAGACTTTTACTTTAACTTCACTTCATATCAACATAACTACATTTTGTGATATCAGTTGTTTCTTTTTTATTTATGAGTGGATAAAACTTAACTTGTCAACATGAAACATACAGTTCAGCATCAGTACAGTTTTTTATTTTTTTTATTTTGGGCTTATGGTAATGAGTGTGTTTGACTTATTAATATCATTCTATTAATAGATGTGTATACCCATAATAATTCATAGTACTTTGGATACTTAAGTACATTTAAGGGCAAATACTTTTACACTTTTAGATAAAGGTTTAAAGGGAGCACTTTTACTTTTTATTGGACTCATATTTTATCGAGTGTATGTCTACTTTAACTCAATTACATGGTTTGTTTACTTCGTCCACCACTGGTTACACCTGTGTTGTGGTTTGGGAGTCGTAGCTCCGCCCCCCTGCTTCCGCTGTTGTGTTCGCTTCTTCGTTGTCATGGATACCAGTAAAACACAGACATGGCTCGGCTGGTGAAGCTGTACGATCAGATAGAGCACATTAAAGAGCAATTTTTTATCAGAAACAGGTAAAGTCGAAAGATTTTATAATATATAATGGAGCTATTATCATGGCTCCCAGGTGTAAAAAAAAAATAATAATAAAATAAAATAAAAGTCAGAAAGACCTGCGGAATATGCAGTTATTTGATTCATGTTTATTTAATTTTTCTTTTAATTATTAATCGACTTATATTTTAGAATAGCGGAAGAAAACCGGCAGAAGGAAAATGCAGCTGCAGTGAAAATTCAGAGCTGGTTTCACGGCTGTCGGGAGCGCGCCTACCTCAGGTACACTGGATCAATAACAACTTCACGTTTTTACCTTTACTTTCTTCATCCATCATCCAACAACTTATCTTGCCTAATATTCGCCATCCATGTTGAAACTCTCCAAATCGAAGTTTTCAAAGTGGCTAATTGTAGGAATATGACTTGTATCTCATATGGGTTCCCTATAAGCTCCTGTGCTCCAAAGCAGTGTCATCATTCACACTTAGAAAGAATGTCCAGTACCAGTCAAAAGTCTGGACACACTTCAGTGGTAGATTTTTTTGTTTCCAACATCATACTGAAATTTTTTCCATACAATGAAAAAAAACACGAACACAATTATGTGATCAACAGAGAGGTGTTAACTCCAATGTAGCTACAATTAGCTTTGATGACAGTTTGGCAATGTCTCATCAGATTCACGAGGTAGTCCCCTAGAATGGTTTTCGGTACACAGATGTACCCTGTCACGTGTTCATTTGTGGCATTTCATTTTTGCTTAATGTGCTTTAAATCATCAGTTGTCTTGCAAAGAGAAAAGGGTGAGTACAAAGCACTATTAATGCTACTACTGTACATCTACAAAAGAGAGAAGGATGGTCCATCGTATCTTCAAGAAATGGAGGTCCGTCTATCCGAAAAATCCCCAAAACTTTCAATGTATCCCCAAATGCAGTCGTTAAAATCATCAAGCGCTATCACGAAACAGGGCCGTCCCAGGAAAGAAAAACCAAGAGCTACCTCTGCTGCAGAGGATAAGCCTATTAGAATTGCCATCCTCAGAAACTGCATAATTACATACTTGCTTCTCTGAGTTCGAATGGCAGACATATTTCAACGTCCACTGAAGAACAACGGATTGATGACCTGGTGTCCACAATCACCTGATTTAAATCCAGTGAAGATGATTTGGGATCAGTTGAACTGTGGAGTGATGGAAAAGCAGTTTTAATGTACAATGTTGAAATTAATACAAATAAAAAAAGAGAAGGTGTGTCCAAAATTTTGACTGATACTGTATACATTAAAAATAGGAAGTTTATTTTGTCAGAATTTCTGCCAAATCAAACTTACTCCAGTATCCGTGTAAGTATGTAAGTGTCTAAGTCCCTAAGTCCCACTGCCAGCTTTATCAAATCGTAATGAATATAATAATAATAATAATAATAATAATAATAATAATAATAATAATAATAATCTCCCAAAACTTCCAATCTATCAAAGCTAAATTTCCCCTATGTGGTTGTGATGATGAACAGCCAGGATATGTTATCCCACCTGGTCCAAGTAGAAGTTCAGGGGTCTCCAACATGGTGCACCAGGTAGCCCGCAAGGACCACATGAGTAGCCCGTGGGCCTTTTTCTAAAAATAGCTGTTTCCTACTTTTCTAAATCATTGTTGATAATTATCATGAGAAATCATTAACATGATCAGTGTCTTCACATAGCTAAATATCATAAATTTGTAATAATAACATTTAATAAAAGGAAAATGTTATATTAGATCAAACTGAAAACTGTGTGTATCAAACTGGTAGCCCTTCACATTAATCGGTACCCAAGAAGAAGCTCTCAGTTTCAAAAAGGTTGGTGACCCCTGCTCTAGATTCTCCTGAGTATAGATTTCTGAAAATGAATGAATATAAGGGATTTTATTCATCAGAATCAAATGAAGAATCATTCACTTGATGCTCATTGTGAGACCTTCAAAAAACTGATCTCATTAAAAAAAATCTTATTAATGTAACCATGGTTTTATGTAGCCTATTGGATCACCATCGGTTCTGAATAAAAGTGAACCTTGGTTGTACTCCACAGCAAAGTCTCTCAGAAATGTTAGTAGAATCGTATAACATTGTAGAACCTGGTAGTCCCATTCATTCTGAAAGATCTAATGACACATTTCCTACACCAGTCTTCCATTCAGTAATATTTCTACGTAGTATTTCAAGCATAAAAAAGTCAGTTGACGAATGTACAACGGTTACACCGAAAAGAGCATTTTCTCCACATGCTAGTAATCCATTACAGCGTGCACGTTTTTTTATTTTTTCATAAGCCTAAAGTGCTGTGGACAATTGCAGGCCCCTGAGCTACATTTCCGGTGACCTCTGCATGCTAAATCATTGTCTATTTCGTTCTTAAGACCTAGAAATTAGCAAGAGCACTCGGTGCTCTAGCAATGTCAACCTTCATCTATTTCTGTGCAGTCAGCAGACAAACTCACAGACAGTAGGTTCATTTAGATTACTTTAGTTAATTGATCAGTGTGTTAAGTGGTTAATTAGGCACAATCCGAGCGCCTTAAGTGCAGTACTCGGGTTGCCACCTTCCCTATATACGCATTGATTTTTCTAGGGTTATAAAAATAGGGTCTTTTTTCAAACAGATGGCCTTGTTGAGGCCCGCATCACCGTAGACATGCATTTAGAGGGGACGCTTTTTGATAAATGAATGCAAATGTCGGAGAAGCCCAAACCACTTAGGGCTCTTAGGTGGAAGCTTTCCAAATGCTCCTTTCACTGCTGATATCTAGCGAAAGGCGATTAACTCAGAAATATTGTTGCAGATATCTACACCGGAACGCAACGGTAATACAGAAAACGTGGCGGGCTTTCAGCGCACGGCGGTACTTTAGGCAAAGGGTAAAGGTAAGTTGCGCCATTGTGTAATATCGATTATGTTATGATTACCCTCATTAACATTCAGCGGTTCACAGACGTGCCACGACTTACACCTCAAGTAGCTTTGTAATTTGACAGTATGTATTGATTAGCTATGAAAGGCCTTATCGGAGAGAGGCTGCTGATGTAGCGCACTTATTCCTCTCCCGAGCGCTGACCGGGTATTGTTTAATGTTGGTTCGTTAACAACCGATTTCAGAATTATTGGCACTAAAAAAAAAATGATTATACTTAGGAACTATTCGTCCATTTTTTGTAATAATGGATGTATGTTAAAATTCGACAGCCTAAGAAATACATCATATAAATGTAAAGCACATGGTCACCCACTAAAATGGATCACTTTCCATTAACCATAAAAGAAATGGCTCTTCAGAAATAACTGTTACCTTTAACCGGGTATGAGGCTCAATCATGACGGAAAACCGAAGAGCTATTAGGTAATGCGTATAAAGATTCTGTATGTAAAACGTTAAAAGGAAAGTACAATCTGATATTTCCAAAGAACGCACCTAAAATATACAATATGACCAAATGTTTGTAGACAGCTAACATCACATTTATATGTGTAAAAATCCATGAATTTACTGAGCAACTCAAGAACTAGGAGGATGGATTTAGACAGTAATGAGCACTTTACTGAACAGTACATTTCAACAAGGATGGAACTATAATGAATCGATTTAGTTATTATAGTTCAGTGCCACCCGGATCAGGATGGAGTCCCTTTTGACGTTGGTTCCTCACAAAATTTCTTCCTATTACTATCTCAGGGAGTTTTTACTTACCACTGTTGCCCCCGGCTCGTTCAGTAAAATATAGGGCTAAACTTATTGTCACTAAACATATATGTTCTTATTTAACAACCTCTTTATCTCTGTAAAGCTGCATTGGTTAATGTCCATTGAACATCCAATTCCAGATATCCCTTCCACTGTTAAAATATGCCTCACTCTTCGAGAAAGGTGAAGGACTCAGTGATCATTTCAGCCACACGATTATTGGTAAAATCAGAAATTGGTCAAAAAGTGAGGTCTGGTGAGGTGGTCTGGGGTGAGTCTGGGTATGTCCACTCCAACCTTGGAATACAATGTTTTCACCTTGTGCATTTGTCCTGCTGGAAGAGTTTCCCAGTTTCAGTTGGAGGGAAAATGTAATGCTACAGCAAACAAGGATATTTTATATATGTTTGTCCTTAAAATAAATGAATAATGTGGGGAAGACCCATATATGGGTGTGGTGGTTGCGTGTCCACAATCATGCATATAACAGCCCTAAAAAACAGATCTGCTGCTCATATTGCGATAGATTAGACTATTAGTGCTATCTATCCTCTTCTGCGCCCATGAGATTACAGAGACTAGCCAAGGATTACATAATGCTGCCATCTTTTCCACCTAGAGAGCCAGGATGGCATGGATTGTGATCTTTTATACCACTTTGAACTGCTGATAAGTTTCAACCAGTTTAGCTCTAGACCTCACATGCATTATTTATTAAACACTGTTGCTCATTTTTATGTAGTGTGCCAATAATTCTGACAATATTTTCGATCCTTGATTGTAGATGCTTAAGTAAACTGAATTAGAAGACTAACAGTAGCAATAATTCGGAAGTACTATTCCTAGCGATACCTAAATACTGTATTATAATAAATAAATCACATATTTTCCTGTAGCGATTATTCTCTGGTACAGTTCTCCAGTTTTATTCCCCTTGGGACACCATTGATTATCAAACTCAGCATAGAGTGGTTTGCCATATATCTCTATTAGGGTCCAGTCTGCCTAGCATAGATTTTCCTCAGCCGCCGCTGCATTACATATTAAGAACAGCCGTGTCCCTTCAATATGAGGCCTGGCTTAACTTGCAGCGAGCTCGTTGTTGCCTATTACGTATTACGTATAAAGCAGATTCCTCTCGTGCATGTAGGGAATGCTTCAGAAAGCCACATGATTCAGTCCCTGTATTGTAACACTGTCCCCTTTTGTTTTTTACAGGTCGCATATTGTCTCATGAACCTGAATTTCTACAATGAGATGGCTGTCAAGGTGAATCTTCACTTGGTATAAAGTTGGTATTTTTGTTGAAATCTACAAGCAGAACTTCTCGCTTTTTGAGTGAAAATCAGAAAACATAGTGTATGATTATGTATTATGTATGTATGTGTGTGTATGTACAGTACAGACCAAAAGTTTGGACACACCTTCTCATTCAAAGAGTTTTCTTTATTTACATGACTATGAAAATTGTAGATTCACACTGAAGGCATCAAAACTATGAATTAACATGTGGAATTATATATGGAATTATATACATAACAAAAAAAGTGTGAAACAACTGAAAAATATCATATTGTAGGTTCTTCAAAGTCGCCACCTTTTGCTTTGATTACTGCTTTGCACACTCTTGGCATTCTCTTGATGAGCTTCAAGAGGTAGTCACCTGAAATGGTCTTCCAACAGTCTTGAAGGAGTTCCCCCGAGAGATGCTTGGCACTTGTTGGCCCTTTTGCCTTCACTCTGCGGTCCAGCTCACCCCTAAACCATCTCGATTGGGTTCAGGTCTGGTGACTGTGGAGGCCAGGTCATCTGGTGCAGCACCCCATCACTCTCCTTCTTGGTCAAATAGCCCTTGATGCCTTCAGTGTGACTCTACAATTTTCATAGTCATGAAAATAAAGAAAACTCTTTAAATGAGAAGGTGTGTCCAAACTTTTGGTGTGTGTGTGTGTGTGTGTGTGTTCTATTCTCACGATTTAAACCGTGGTTGTCCAGATGTGCTAGCCTCAGAACAGGAATATGAACCTCTGTATAATCAGCTACTCAGAAAAAACAGACAGTATTTGTTTTTCCCTCCTTTTTTTGACTTTTCGTCTTTTATCAGTTCCGCATGGTGCATTCTAAGACGTATAAAGTAGCAGCTTTATATTTGAGTGATGCATTGACATTTTTATTGGGGTATCAATATGCAATGAAACTGTAGCTTTACAATCCCATGTAGCACTTTTTTCTTCCCTGGTGTTTAACCTTAAAACACTTAAAAAAAAAAAAAAAACTTACTATTTATTGAAGAGTGGCAGGTTCCCACTGATGAATGATATCACTGTGATATTTAGAGGCCACTGGAAATCAAGAATGAGTGCAGATTTATATATTCATTGGCTTGTTGAATGTAGGCCCTAAGCCTGTGCTCTCTGTCCACTCATGTTACATGAGTCTAATTGGAGCGATGGAGCCTGACCTTCTTCCCAGAGGTCAGGGTGCATGAGGCTGAAGGTCCTGTCACCACTTAGACACAAACAGAAGCTGCTCAACAAGGCAGATGTGTTTTATAGTTCTTGTAAAAGAAGAGACTGTTATGACTAGGAAGGAAAAAGCAAATGTAAAAAACATATCATGGGGGAAATAAGGGGCCGGTCTGAGAATGGAAGAATAGATCCATTAGACCGTGTATGAAAAAAAGACTCTGAATTGATAATTTATGGGTGTTTTTTTTTAAATGGTTGGTTTTATCACTTTATTGAATATTTTTAGTAATCAATATAATAAAAAAATGAAGAAATTAATAATAATAAATATAGCGCTCTCCGTGCAGCATGTTATCTGACATAAAAACAAACAGTACGTGGTGTTCGTGATTTGCCTCTAGAGGCCGCTCTCGTAACGACAGCAGATCAGAAGCCGGAAAAACTATCTGTATTGATTTTTGTTGATAGAAAATAGTTTTAGCAATCAGCTATCGGTGTCTCGATCTCTATTATTAATTATATGAGATATATAAATATAAATATAAAAATCTATATAAAAATAAGAGGAATTTCAGTTAAATCGAACCATTATTATTAAATATAAATATGATAAAATATTTAAAATGATATTTTTTTAATATGTCAAGCATTGTTCAGAGAGTCGTTCCAAATGTGTGGGTGGCCCGTAATTTGGAGACCCCTGATGTAGACGTTCAACCAAAGAATCGCCACGTAGATTTGACTCAGCTCACATACCCATTGCAAAGTATACACTCAGTGTTCTCATGCTTGCCAACACCAAGCCAATCTTTTTTTTTTTTGCTACAAGTCTATTCTGGTTTTCATCCATACTGTTTCTGATTCCTGATCACCTGATCATCATCATCATCTCTCTTTTCTCTGGTTGTGTTCTGTATGGTGGTTTTTCAGCCTGAATACATTTATGAGATACATTTTTTAATTATTTTATATCAATATATTAATATGACATGAGGTCCAGTTACCAGCGTGACACTAAAACAGGTAGTAACATAATATTTACAATTATTTACATTTGATTTTATTGTAATTCAATAACTATTTCTGTTTTCTTTTTTTCCAATTCAGTTTCAATTGCTTATACGCATTCTTTACCAAACGCCAAAGTGCTAGCTCGTTAATAGAAACCGGTGTTTACACGGCTGCACACATTTGTATTAGACCTAATTGAGCAATACGCATCATCGATTTTACTCGTCTGAAAGGTCAGCGAGAATTCGGATTTGCGGCGCGCAATTACTTTATTTAGAATTATCTATTGACTGCTGATCAATGGCAATTTTCATTTTGTTTTGTTTTTGCCTTATCATTTTTTTTTTTTTTTTTTCGCCTGCTGATGTTTTAGTCTCCCAATTATCCTGAAGGACATGTGTCCACTCGGGTGCACTAGTAATGCTGTCCTATACGCTCGGTTGTGTGACTGTGTGTAACGGCAGTGCCTGAACTTTCTTCGTTTATGTAAAGACAATACTATTTTGTTTATAATAATGAGCACATTCATGTAACTAAGGAGGCGACCACACAAAAAAACACCCTAATTAATAATCCTGACAATTTTGAATATTCTCGACAGATACAAAAGACATGGAGAGGCTACTACGTGAGGAGGTACGTCCACAATTACTATGCACGGAAGAGCTACTTGGAAAACTTGGCGAAAAAGAATGAACAAGTCAGGTGAGTCTGTGTATGGCACTATATTTTTATATTATATCTCACTATACACACATTATATAGACAATTGTTTGTGCTTTTTGAACATCCCTTTCCACCTTTACTCTCCGTTTGCTATTTTAATAACCTCCACTCTTCTGGGGAGATGTTCTTTTTTTTGCTAATTCAGAAAGAAGGGTTTTAGTGAAGGAAGGTACTCATGTAGTTGGGATGAGGAGGTCTGGGCTGCCTGCAGCGTTCCAATTTATCCTCAAAGTGTCCAGTAGGGTTGAGGTCAGAGCTCGATAGTGGGAGATCGTCCACCACAACTTCAGTAAAGCATACCTTCCTAGTGTTTGCTTTGTACACAGGGAGATTGTCATGCTGGAACTGGTTTGGGTCTCCTAGTTTAGGTGAATATCTATAGTTGGGTGTATTTAGATACACACACACACACACACACACACACACACACACACACACACACACACACACACACACACACACACATAAATTCACACTATTCTGTACTCAGCAGTATTACTATTTAAATCCATGACTTTCCACAAAGATAAATGACTCCCTATAAAGTGTAAAGCATGCCGATTAGCAACATGCCAGAAATTCTTTGCCCACGGCTTCCTCAGCAGCGAATGTTACGAAATTAATAAAAATTAGCCCCTCATTTCAGCCGGCTTCTACATTAATAAAACACGCATGCTTTGGGGCTAAAAATGATACCATCTTTTACTTTTGATAAAATCTTGAGTCAGATGTTAATGTGGCCAATATATTTTGTGGCAGAAAAAAAAAATATCTTTAGGGTTTTTCCTAAAATTAAATGTAAATTTGTTAAGTGCTCCTTGGATCTGTAACTCCAGCTCCCCATCGCCACCTCCAGCCACCAGAGACTGAAGTCACTTAAGAGATGCTACTTGCTTTTAATGGGGTTTCTCACCTATGAGTCACTTTTGCTAATGTGCCTGAAACACTGAGGATTTTTTTTTTGTATATATAAATGGTGGGTTTAATGACAGTATCCCATTGTATTTGATGAATAGTTTGTAACAAATGTGTAATAACTTTACATTTATGATAGCATATATGATTTTATATACAACTGACTCTCTTAGATTTAATAAAGATAAAATATATACAAATAATATAGAAAAATTTAATGAAGCAGTATACATTTGGTAGACTCCATTTGGGTAATACAGATTTATTTAAGTGTTGTTTAAGTGCGAGTGTGTGTTTAACATTTAATATTGGATCTTCTTAAAGACGTTATATTTCATTGTTCTACTTAATACTTTAACAATTCAGTCACTTTCTCCATATGGTAAAGGAATTTCCTTATAAGAAAATTGTTGACGTACATGAAATGCTAAAGAATCCATATTAACGACTGTCTTAAAAACAAAAGTGGAAGGATTTTGCGCAAGCTCAATACCAAATCTGAATTTTACAACCCCTGCCATTAGGGTTGCACCAGCCTTAGTGCCGGTCCCAAGCCCGGATAAATGGGGAGGGTTGGTTGACCATAAGACAATAAGCTTAAGCTGTCAGTGACCCTTTCTTCCCCTCCTTCCCTCGATCTCTCCCTCTCTTCCTTCCTTCCTCCCTCCCTCCTTCTCTCCCTCCCTCCTTCTCTCACTGCCAACAATGAAAGATCTCAACCAAAAAATAAATAAATAAAAAAGCACAACACTGTTGCCTATTCATTAGCAGAGCCTTGATGACAAAGGGGGCCACTGCTCCTGTGTCCATCTTCAGCCCGCATATCTTAATGAAGTCAAGGCCCCGGGTTCGGCGCGGCAGATCCACAGCAAGAGTTTGTGCGATGGAACACTTCATCATTTGTCGAAAAGACACTTAAAGTTCCTCCGCTTAATAAGGGCTTCCTCTGGGCTTGAGTAATTAGAAGCGAGCGGCTTGCATATTTACCAAACGCGGAGTGTCATTGCCACCGTGGCCCGTTTCCCGCATGAATTATTTCTCTATCTGTAATAAACAGCTGGGTAATTATTACAGCCGTAATCAGATAAATGTCTCTCTGCAATGTTGTGGCAAGGCAAGTCTTTAGCTCTTCAGCAGGAGAATTGATGGACTGCTAGTGCTAAAGCTACTTTCGTGACTCTTGCGTATCTTTCAAGGGCATTTGGGGGGTGGTTGGGGCTGGGGGGGGGTTCCTTCACTTAATGTATTGCAAACATTTGCACAGCATTTAAGGCCGGGAACCTTATCAGAGTAACAAAGAAATTATTAATGACTGTGCGATGCAGAGATTTTCATTTCAACACTATTCCTACTGTATGACATGGTTAAACAGGTTTCGATGACTCTTCAGATGTACATGCATTCGGGATGAAAAAAGTGCGAAGTTCGATGTGTGTGTGTGTGTGTTGTGCGCATGTGTTGTGCTTTCGAGGACACACAAAGGTCATCTGCGAGCGCCGCTCCCATGTCTCCCCACTGGTCCATCAGCCCTAATGAGCTTTATGTGTTTCCCCATCGCCTTGCTCAGACACAGATTGAGATCCCCTCCACGGTTACAAATCTGTTTGGCTTTTGTCCACTACAGTGCAATTAATAATAAGTGTGAGATATAGGTCAGCGAGGTCACACAGACTGAAGCAGGGGAAAAAAAAACACAACAGAGTACTGAGACAGTAAAAAAAAAAAAATGCACAACGTAAAATATTACACTCCGAAAAACAAATCTAGATTTTTATGGTGTGTAGTTCATCCAGTGTTGTCTGTCATGCTGATAACAAGGGGAAAGCTGCTGTACTGTAGGAAGGAAGAGTTCAGTGGAATGGGGCAAAAATAATATCAAGCTAACTGGAAGATTTCGCTCACTATTAATACAGAAGTCTGTTTCCATGCTGACTAAAATGTCTCAGTTTTACATATTTCATTTCGTAATTTAATCTTCGGCTTGGAGAGAAGGAGTGGGGATGTCTGGGTGGTGGGGGGGGGGATCATGGTTCTGCAAAAGTGGTGATTTTTAAGTGTCAATACACTCAGTTCCATAATCATATGTAAAAAGGAATAATAATTGAAAAGTGAGAGCCGGGGAGGAGCTCTTTCTCATTTCTCTCTCTCTCTCTCTCTCTCTCTCTCTCTCTCTTTTTCTTTCTCTGGGCACTTATGTGTAGATTAGATAGAAATGGAGCAGGATTACTAATTGTGTGTGCATTGTGTGTATTGTGTGATTGCTGTGTGCTCTACTCTACTCTACTACAAACAGTTGTGTGGATATAAAATATAACACATATAGGGGATAATTTTATTACAATGTTAAAAAGTCAATAAATAAACAATTTTAAAGTAATAAAAAAAAAGTATAATCTTGGGGTTTTTTGTGTGTGTGTGTGTGTGTGTGTGTGTGTGTGTGTGTGTGTGTGTGTGTGTGTGTGTGTGTGATGATTTGTGTTATTTTTTTAAAGGAAAGAGCTCGAGTGTGTGTGTGTGTGTGTGTGTGTGTGTGTGATGATTTGTGTTATTTTTTTAAAGGAAAGAGCTCGAGGAATTAGCAGAGCAGCAGAAAAGAGAGCGAGAGCGTCTCGCGATAGAAAGAGAAGAAAAGGAGAAATACATGCAAGCTCAACGACTTCACTTCCTCCTCAGCACCAAACAGGTCAGCATATATATAAATATAATTCATTAATAACGCGTTGAAGCTAATTCATTTTACAGCACATTTTATTAACGCAGTGCGCATTTCTGTTTGCCCATTTTTTATAAAATTATAAATAAATAAATAAATAAATAAATAAATAAATATAAAAGAGGCAAAATTACAACTTTTTTTTGTATATTTAGATTAAAAAAAAATTAACTCCACCAAAGAATAATTTTTATTCAATAAACATTTGTTTTACTGTTGTCTCAAATCACCAAATGATGCACACGTCCGGCAATTTAAACCGTCCGTGTGAAAACATCGCAAAATTTCCTTTTGGTGACTTGATGATTTGCGTAAATGAAAACACCATAATTATTTCAAAACATTTACAAAAATATTTAGTAATTATGCTCTATGTTGCGTTTGGAAACCTTTTTTTTTAAGGTGAATTTAGAACATAAAAATGTACGATGAAATTGTGATTAAGTTAACTCGTGACAACCAAGCGATTAATCGCGATTAAATATTTTAATTTCAATTGAGGCCAACGGCCAATGTGATCGCATCTTGATATATAGCCAAAGACGCGATACATTAAAAATACATACTGTATGAAGCAGCTACCGATGCGATTCACCCCTACTACAGTGCAGTGCGATTCGATTCGACACAGTGCAATTCAAAGCAATATGATGCGATGGAAAAAATATGTTACACATAGTTTGCTTTTATTTCTTTGGTTCAGACAGACAGCAAATGATTACATTTACTTAGTTGCCTTCTGGCTTTTAACGCGTGGCCCTTTCTCAAACAAGCCTTTGTAGTGACGTATCCGTGTCTGAATATGTGAATAAAAAAGTACTTCAGAAACAGTTAAGAAATACGTGAAAAACGATGCATCAGGATATAAATGCCAATTTGTATGGACGATCATTTACCACCATGGACATTAGGGTAGGAAGATGCCATCGGCGGCGCTCTGTGGTCAGTATGCGGAAATGAGGTAATAAAACGTATCAGCTAATCGCAAATGGAGAACAGATGTGGGGAAGCAGCATGACAAGGGATTGAAAGGGGGGAAAACTGTCGAGAGGGGAATCGGAGAATGGCCATCATTGGCTATTTTGTTGTGTTTGCACAGCTACTGCTCGCCTTTTCCTGGACAACTACATTCCTATGGCTTAACCCGACACATCTGCTGTAGATAATCAGTGCGCCTCATTAGCCGAATTAGCCGTTCGGACCGTAACGATAGATAGATTCCTAGGAACAGGGTGGCGTAAATTTTCACCTGTGCAGGTGTCAGCTTCGCATTATTCAGCGGCGTGCATAAAAAGCTCTTGAGAAAGGTCACGCACCCCGAGCTGAACCCTCCATAAAGCAAGAGCTGGCGTTACTATCTTTGTGTCTTCATGCACTTCCTCTTAGTCACTCGCACGCTGCGTGTGTGTGCTAGGCAACTTCTGTTCCCACAGTCTGACCTTGTCGCGAGGAAATGAATGGGCCTCCAACGGTTCATCGTTAACCAGAGAAAATTCTGCTGGACAAAAGTGGCTGTGCTGACATAGATGTAGTTGCTCAGTATGAGGGTCAACATCATTGCTCTTTTCCCTGGAACACCGTGGCAAGTCAGGAGTTTCCACCGTGTAGCCCCTTACCAGATGCACTCGTCTTCAAAAAAAGCCCCCAAAGTGGTTCATTAGCACATGATATTTATATATATATTTATATAGGTATATCTCGCATAACAGCTAGACCTTCCAGCCGGGTCTTCTTCATCAAGGTTGCGTCTTCCAAATGTTCGAAGCTAACGTTCATGCTAGGTGGAATACTTGACAGGCGCTGGCGTGATAGATATACGTCTACTCACGGGAGGCGACGAGTATAATTGTTTTGCCGAGGTTGAGTGATTAAAAGCAGGCTCGTCGACATTATGTGCGGCGTGTGCGTTTTTTGCATGAACACCTTCGATAGGTGGAAAGTGAGAACGAAAACACACAATTGAGGTATTTTTCAAGGCCACTGGAAAAGTCTGAGTGCTTCAGTCCTATGTTAATGATGTATATGAGAAATGCTGTTTGTATGTGTGTTGTTTGCAGCGCCCAGGTGTGTTTAACTCCCCGTTCCGCTCAGAGCCTGATGAAATGGAGCTGAGGTTACGGACAGTTAAGCCTTTGCGGGCAAGATCCGCTCCCAAAGAAAGAGCAGTTGACCAGCAGCCGTCTGGATTCTTGTCTAGCATCGAGAGACTACCTCCGATACACAAGACGCCACAGGTAGACGCACTGCATGGCCTAAAATACCTGTAGGAGACTACAAAATCGGCATGACCTGACAAATATAGCTGGTTTCGGAAAGAATTGCTTAAAAAATTGTAGAATTTACATTATTTAGCATTCTTGTGCAAAAAATATGAAAAAGTATGGAATTTGATTTGAGTGATTTCCAGGTTTGGATTAGTATGGAAAAAGAATACTGATTATTGGAATAGATTTGTGTTTCCATACTATTGCCCTTTTCAGTTTTCAAATATTTTTTGTTACTCTGATTTATATTTTTTTTTTTACATTTGTAAAAAAATTTTTTTATGAAACAAACGCTACATCTACACTAATCCAAATCTGCCGTTTTCGAAAAGCCGGCTCAGTGTGGACGGAAGGCAAAAACGGAGACAAAAATTGCCAAAAGATTGGTTGTTACGTTGTGAGGCAGCAGTTGCCATGACTGTAAATCGCCCCCAACCGTGCGCCTAAAAACTTAAAAAATTTTGATTCGGACATACAACAGAAATTTAAACGTAACACGTTATATTCAGGATTTAAAATCATTATTTCAGATGTTGAATATGGTTAAAAAAATCTGTAGTGAATTCGGCATATTCAGGGTCTGAAAAAGTAAGAATTTCTTTTTTTTAAATGCGTCGAAACAATATTAGAATAAAAATTATTTATTAGTCACAAGACAAGCTTCATTTCAAGAACATGTGCTAAAAATAGCAATAGATTAGTTTGGAGCAATTAAAAATATTATTGCTATGTAGACAAAATAGTCGGCTGAAGTACCTAAAGCGAAAGACATAACCAGTATTCAGTCATAATAATGAAAGGCAGAGTGTGCTGTTAATTATCATAGAAAATTACAAGCTTTCATGACTGATGTAGGATCAGGGCACTCTGAAGAGGCGTTAACTTAGTCGTTAAAGCATCGAACATTGGTTTTGAAGGCCATGAGTTCAAATCCAAGCCTCACCATTCTGCCACTCCTGGGCCTCTGAACCAGGCCCTTGACCCCATAGCTGCTCAGTTCTATATATAAAAAAAGTAAGTCGCTCTGAAGGCTAAGGGCATCTGCCAAATGCTGTAAATGTAAAAGCCAAGAAAAGTAAAACCTGGTGAAAAGCACGTCTATAGATATGGCTTTAGGTATTCTGGCTCGAAAAACGTCTCTCTCACTTTACTGAAAACTTCAAAACCTGGAAATGTTCAAACACGATGGCGCAATTAAAGTCACATGACCCATTTCGTTCCAAAACAACTGTATAATCTTTCACTGTATGAATATTTCCATCTCTTAATTTGTCCTATACTTTTTAACATCACCCTCCATGTCAGTTCAAAGCCACAGAAATTGAAGAGATGCAATTCATCTGCTGTGGGAAACGACGGAGGGCAAAGCATTGTATGGTTTTCAGTTTTTATGTTTGGGTATAGAAGGAATCTTTATTTATCATTATTAATCTAACGCATGGCGTTTGTGTTGTTTGTGGTGACCGATTCTCATATATCGGTTTTTATTTGTGTAAAAGGTAAGTGAGCAAAAATAAACACATGAGCCATTTGGCATTAGTAGTGGCCTAGTTGCTTGGATTCGATAAAATGGGCTTGGTTGCAATTTAAACAAGCAGAAACAGTAAGGGTGTATTCTTTATCCAGATTTTCGCCCTTACGAAATGCACCGATCTCTTCCTCACTCATTGTAACTTTCACCCCCACCACCCCTTTGTGATAAGCATCAGGGAGTGATGGATTGATTGTGTGCCATTTGGGGAAGCCAGAGGATTGGTCAGTGCCCGGGTGCTGATCTGGTCTTGATAGCATCAAGGGCATTTGTGCCTGCATGAATTAGCAACCACAATGGCTGAAGGTCACATGAAGGAACAAAGAGCAACAAAGTAGTTTTGGTCGGAAGATGAAAACAGAATGATGCTGCGCATGTAATTCCTGATTATTTTGTGTGGTCAGTATAATTGCTACAGTATTGCATGGTGCTTTACTTGGGTAAATGCATACATGGAAATAAATAATAAATTTTTTAATTATTTGAACATTTTTTTTTACAATTTTACAATCTTAAATTGACACCCAATGTAATGTATTGCGGTGTTGCGTATCCTTTTCACAGTGTTATAAGAAATATTGTGGTACACCTAACACAAACCGCCTGGTGTGTGTGTGTGTGTTTGTATATGTGGTACCACAGGGTGAAATAAGTATACCGTTTTATTTTCTTTTTTTACCCCTAACCCCTAATCATCTTCAGGCCTTTAGCATGACTAAAACTGAGCTTTAATACCACAGCACTAGTGCAGCCTGGGGGCATTTGGCTGCAAGAAGGAATCATCAATAACAAGTAGGGTAAGCAATCTAACATTTACTTTATCCCTCCCCGTTCATGTCAGGGGCCTTTCAGGCCAGCTGCAGAGGTTCAGCGGCAACGCCAGCGGCCCCTGGAGCCGAGTCTACGCGTAGCCACATCCATCACGGCCCTGGAGGAGGCCAGAGAGGAGCTGCGGCAGCGTGAATGGGAGACTCGCCTCATCGACCAGCCGTGAGTCCTCAGCACACACACACACACACACAAGCATGCGACAGAAAGGCATTTAGACCAACCTGTGAAATTTAAGCTATACATATTCCTCACGATGTAATAAACAAGCAAGTCAACATGACTTCCATAGAAAGCAGGAGATCACGCAACCTTCTATGACCACACATCAGCCTATGGGTACACTCAAATACCATAGATCACACTGACAGCAGGGAAGGTGTCAGACTGCATCTGATATTCAGATGTCAAAAATTAGGATACCTAACTACCAGCTGGTGCTTTTCCTGTGGTTTAAAAGTTGCAAAGAAAAGAAAAAATAAGTAATTAAATAAATAAATAAAACCCACCAACTCTGGCTTTAAAGGGCAACCAAGCTTCTAGCTTTATCCTTCCAAAACTTCAGAGCAGATGGCAAAAACTCAGAAGGGGCCCTTTTTAAATAAGTTAGGGAGAAAATCATCGCATAAAACACTGCCTTCTCGCAGCTATTAACGTCCCGCCGAACGCATTCCGTCCTCGCTGAAACGTTATTAAAGTGCCTCTCGTGAATATAATGATTTCAGTGGATTATCATAATAACATTTTAAAACAATATTCCTTCGACGGTTCGGTTCCGAGAGCCTTTCCATTTATCGGAATTGCGAGCTTAGTGTGCAGTGTTTATTAATGAGGATGGCTCCAATTTGAAACAGTAAATTAGCTAACCCTATTAACACAGACCACTCCGGTCAGGCCGTGGTACGGGGCGTAGTTACTGTGCAAATTGCGTTACACATGTGGTAGCTCTGGGGCATGCTGAGGTGTGATTAGACCGTGTCTGTTGATCTCGTTCTTTTCTCAGTGTACCACCCCCCCACCACCAACACACTCATTGAAATGCTACAGAAAAGCTTTCTTTCCCTTCTATGGCACCGTCTTAAATCGAATTTAGTCTCAATTTGCACTAACGAGGAAGACGGCAATTTTAAGGTCTGTCTCAATTGCAAAGTCCTCCAATCGATGCTCAAAAACAGGGGTCCCCAAACCTTTTTCTGCGAAGGCCACATGATTTTTCATTTATTTAATGGGGGGCCGGGTTGGTCTGTAACAGAAAATGTAACAAAAAACGCTGTGTCATAATGACATTCTTTCATATTTATTTCTATTGAAATTAAAACATTTACTTGCTTATGCATATGTTTGGTGGGTGAATCTAACAAATAATTTGACTATGTTAGTAACTAGATGTCAACCGATAGTGGATTTTACTGGAACGTACTTGCAGATAAGCGATTAATCAACCGATTTTTTTTTTTTTTAATGAATACTGAATAAACACAAACAGACATAACATTCCATGTAAAATAGTACTAAACTTTATAAAGGCCAAGGATGAGGTTTATGGATGTGGTGTGGGGAGAGATGTAGGTGGTTGGTACGAATGAGGAAGATTGACAGAGTGGAATAAAGTGATTTGGAGACGGACGATCCGCTGTTGCGACCCCTAACAGGAGCAGTTGAAAGAAGAAGATAGTGTCTGGTGAGGAAAGTGGAAATAAGTTAGACATGTCAGTGGAAATTGAGTCATCGATGTCCCAATATGTAGTGTGAAATGGTACTTACCAGTACCTGAACTTCTACACTATATACTACTACAGGATCTAAGGGACACATCCTTGACAGCTTGCCATTCAGGCAATGCTGGGACATACTATAACTTACAAAAATGGTTATGAACAGGCTTAAAATGTATATGAAATATTTGTTTTTCATATGCTTGAGCCATGTAGCTTTTTGGACTGGTTATTCATATGGAAAAAGTGTTTCTTGTTGTTATGCCACAGTGGTTTTCAATTCTCAATTCTGATTGGTTAAAAGGTGTATGGCTATAACGGTAGCTCTGACAGTAGGGTATTTTAAAACACAGGTTTATATTAGTGTACTCATTTGAATGCTGTATCATTTCTATAGTATTGTTGCATTGACATGGTGGACATTCCTTGTGAACTAAGACTGTCATGTACAGTAGATTACATAATTTCTTTTTTTTCTAAGGTATAATTGTTGATTTAGCGATTTCTGGAAAGTATGCATTTATCTATTGTTTGCGAAAGGAGCCTCGGGTGTAGTATAAAAGCTCGGATGGTCGGCTTTGAGCTTTAGTGCTGCTCAATAATGTGTCAAGCTGTCACGTCATGAGTGTTTATAGCTGAAACGGAACAAACTTTTGAAATGTCTTCACATTGTCTAAACAGGATTAGGATTTTTATGTCTGCAGAGCTTTAAATGCCATATAAAAACTAAGAAAGAAACTTTTTCATTTCCACACACACACACACACACACACACACACACACACACAGACACACACACACTTCCCTCTGTCTCTCTATCACCACCTTTCCCCCATGTTTTTCCTCTGTTTGGTGGCTGCCTGGTGTGTTGTCACTGCACACTACCTCACGCTGCCAAGAGATCCCCTGTGAGGAAGCCAAAACTCCCCTTAATGGCTTTGAATGAATAAAAACTAGCCTATTAAAATGCAATTCAGAGGCAATGAAAGCAGTAAGTGAAACAGCCGGCTAGCAGCAGAAGCATTGTGTATTCGAGGACATCGGGGCCACATTAATTTTTACTCGGCGCTGTCTGTCCCTTGTGCACATTAGCATGAGTTGCACTGTAATCTGTCTTGCAGGAGCGGCTGGTGTCTCTAGTGGGGAAGGATGTATGTATGAGGCCATTATTTAAAGAGCTGTGTTTGATGCAAACTTTTTTTTTTTTACTTTTTTTTTTACTGCCCCATCAAAAATTGTATCTGTTATTTTTTGCTCCTTTATCAGGCTATTAGGTCATAATTATTTATAAGGGTATTATAGAGAGCCTTTCTCCTTGATGTGTAAAACGAGAATATAGAACAAAATCAGAATGATTATATATATATACACACGTGTGTGTGTGTATATAGCCTTTGCCAGATTGCCACATCTATGGTATTTTACTTTTGATTTCCAATTGTATGGTACCCAGTCCCACCCCCATGCATGATTACCCTCAGGAGAAGAGGCAATTATAAAGTATCCATATGCCAAAAATGATTTATAGACAGTTTACCTTTTACAAAGTGCTTTGATAAGAGACGTGTTCTTTTATTTCCCTGTTAAATGCCAGTTCTGTGTTTGCATACGGCCTCTGCATGCTTCTCTCCACATACTGTATTTTGATTTAATTGCGTTCAAATGTACTATTTAACACCTGTGTTTGTTGTCAGATCATCATTAAAAACATATGAATATGACAAGTGTGGAGGAAAAAAGGGCCTTTTAGTGGCTAAAGAAAAAAACAAAAAAAAGCAGGCAGGAAGCGCCAGAATCGTTGGTTGTTTGTTTGTTTTGTGATGAGCCAAGCCAATGCCCAGAGGACGTTTAGCCGTGCTCATGCAGACACCTCTTGTACGGCGCCGGATAAATCTTCCTCCAGGCAACGTGTCTTGGGTGCAATTTACAAAATCAACCTCGCTGTAATTAACATCTGGCATTTTTCCTAAGTAACAGCCATTTGCATTGAACAAGTGCCCAACAAACACACAGGCGACTCTAACAACCCGCAAGAAATCAAGCGATTAAGAAACCATTCCGATTTGGACCGGAATCCGTCGCGTTTTCCGAAGGGACGCATGAGCCGACATAGTGATGTATAAGAGCTGAAACATTAGCTCGGAGTGGATGTACTAGAGAGAACTCGAGGCTGTTACTGCAATTTAGGCCTCTAATTAAATCCCTACTGCTGTTTGCGGCAATTTGGATTTCTCATCTGCCTTTTACACCATTTTTTTAAATAAAAACTACAAGTTTGAAGTATTACTGTTAGTATTAGGAGGGCCTTACACTTATTTCTCTTAACATTTCAATCCTATGGTGGCTGTGCAACGTCTGTAGGATTTTTACGATGTGAGTACAAAGTATACGTGATGTTCTTGTCTGGGCTCACACATCTCTAGTCACAATGTGTTATTACCAAATAAGGTATAGTTTTACCTCAGGTTTTTCCACTATATATATATATATATATATATATTAGGGCTATTAAAATTAACTATAACGTCACTAATTTTATTAACGTGTGATTAATACAGCATGCATTTCTTAGACTAGTTTTCAAAAAAATATACATAAATATAATAAAGGGCAACGCAACACATTTATTAACGATGTCTTTTCTTTACTCAGCTAAAAAGAATAAGTAAACTCCACCACAAACTAATACTGATAATAATAAACATTTGTTTTACTGATGTCTCAAATCGAGCACCAAAATCCACCATGACGCACACATCCGGCAATTAATACCATCCGTGCGGAAACATAGCAGAATTTCCATTTGGTGTTCTAATGATTTACGCAATTTTAAATATCATATTTTTTAAATATTTTGTCTTCATGCTCTTTGTTTAGTATAGTTTTACTAATAAACATACATTTGTAGAAAGCATTATTATATGCCCATGCCCATTTTAATTAGAGTATTAAAACTCCTCGTACATTCTTCGTAAAACATATCATACATTTAAAAAAATATATATGTATTCATATATATTATAAATTCAATATGGTACGAATAGTTTTCTTTAATTTCTTTGGTTTAGACAGACAGTAAATCGTAAATTTGGCCCTTTCACAAACAGGTGTTTGTCGTGGCAAAAAAAAAAAAAGAATGAAAAATATCCTATAAAAACAAGTGTTTCTTTTCTGTCCCCATGAAGATGCAGCTCTACCTCTGACATGTTAATCTCTATTCTATGTAATTCTCAGGACAAGCCTCGGTCTCCGTAGTGTTGTGATATTCACATGGCAGCAGTGGTGCTGAGAGAACGCTCTTGAGATACAGTTTAGCGACGAGACTTCAATCTACATATAAATTATTGGTTGTTTTCTAAATAATATAAGTGTAGCGCATCAACTAATAATTAAATATAATAGTTTTTTACCGAATATCGATGCACCGATGCGAACAGGTGACACCACGGGCATCATAGATCGCATTGGAGTCCACTCCTAAACCTCTCCTAGAATAAATTTTAGTTCGGGCATGATAAAATTACAGAAATCTTAACTTCATCTTTTTCCCCCCTCTTGCTGAACAGGTTTCTGCCTTTCGCAAAGGACCACCGAAACAAAGAACACGAGGCCTTTCTCCACACTCATTCTCCATATCAACAGAACGCGTACGGCACCAAGTACTTCCGCGAGGAGAACAAAGTCCAAGGCAAGAAGGTAGACTTTTGGCACACACAATCTACACTCTAGCTACTCTATATGATTCATGAAAAAGAGAACGGTCCGAAGGCACCCAATCGTTATGTTGTGGCACAGCAATTTAATAAATACCCCAAAAATAACTGAGAAGAAAAAAAGCCTTCTCCTCTTAATACCCAGAAGTCCTCACATTAGGTAATTGCCTGTGTCTTTGCTGAAGGCTGTTCATGGATGAAAGTTTTTTATTGGCTCTTACCAGCAGGCACTGCCCTCTGCATCCAGTGCAATTGCCTGGAAATACCTCCTCCTCCAGCAGAATAAATATAAGCGCCTGCTCTTAACACAGCTCACGCATGTCCCGTGTCTCAGCAGCTCACATTCGTGTTCCCGCACTGTTCCACAAACCAGAGAAACCCATGAGATCACGTTTTCTATTCATTCCAGTTTGCAGAGGACTGTTCAGAGTTTAGAGGATTGTTCCCCTGTCTGTTTTCCTCGTGGCGTTGCATGACTCAAAAGTTCAGCGAGTCATGACACAACTTTCGCAGTTCTTTTTGTAACCATCTTTAAATCCCAGGGGTGTAAAGCCGATCCTGCTGGCATGTGACAGTAATGAAGGCTCAGCGTAACAAGCATGTGTTTGTGTGATTAGCATAATTGACGCAGCTGAGGATGTCACATAGAGGATTATCTCTGATCCATAGGTAGAAGGGAGATCCCCCCTACCATCAGGGGTTACGCCCTATCTAGAGAGGTCTCTAATCTTGCTGACAAAGCAGACACACACACACACACACACCACACACTTTGCTGAATTAATTACAGTCTTTCCAGGTAGTATTTTCATTTCGAACTCCTGCTCCAGGTCATCAGCAAGTCAAATGAATCCAATTAGTATAGATGTTCACTCTTTTTGCTATTGCTGTAAACCTTTACAGTGCAGTTCCTTCATTCAGAAGATTCGTACATGCTTTATCAACACCCTATTCCACAGTCCCCATTTTCTGTTTTAATAACCTCTACACTTTTGCGAGTACAGAGATTATGTGTTCATTTTCTTAGGTGAAACATTGAGGAGGTTTTGGGTGTAGTCGCATTCCAGTTCATCCCAAATGTGTTCAATGGAGCTGGCTTTGTGTAAGGGGCACTGTCATGCTAGGACAGGTATTGGTTTCCTAGCTTATGCGAATGTAAACTGGTAGCATGTTGGCAGAATTGGGCCCTTAAACAAAGGCCCTTTAACCTCTTTGTTCAAGGGGCACTTTATTATGGCTGGCCCTGCACTCTCACCCCTAATTCTAGGACATCTATATTTTTTTTACAACTGTGTGCCAGGTTTGTGTCAAGCCACATATGCATGGAAACGGTGTCCCAATACTTTTGGAAAGGGTCCCCCAATACTTTTGGAAAGGGTTCCCCAATACTTTTGGAAAGGTTCCCCAATACTTTTGGAAAAGGTCTCCCATACAGTGTATTTGAGTAGAACTGAGAGGTTTGGAAGAGCATATTCAGTAAACAAGTGCTATTGCTTCCAGATAATTACGTCCACGTTCATTTCAGGGAACAGAATAAAACAGTTTTCACCTTCACGTGCATCGCGTTCACACGCTCCGAGTCCACACCTCGCGACGGTTTCTCATATTTATCGGACCTCAACGAGCCTTTTGATATGCGTCGGTATTTCTAGCTCTTGAACTTCTCTCAGAAAAAGCTTAGGTCCCTTGATGGCAATCCGAAACGTAAATTGATTCTAAAGAGGAAATTAAATGGCACTTATTACACTGTCTAACTAGTAACCCGGTGTCATTTGTCTGCGGCATGATGAATGCACCGTATTCGCCTGCGGTTGCCGCGTAGCGGTGAGATATGCGCCACACACAAACCTGTCTTCATAATGAATTTTCACATGGCCTCGTTCCTTTCTCCCTCGCATCGACTTTGCGAGGAGATAATGATGGATATGGTTATTTTCGGGTGCATTCGTGATTAAATAATACCCATAATCCTTTTTTTTTTCTCTCTACATTTCTTCTTTGCTCTTCTAGTTCACCTTAAAAAAAGGCATCCTGGGTTGTACCGAGACAAACACCCCTTTAGCAATGAAAACGCAGCTTGTGATTTCTCAATTGTAAACTAAAAAGGAGCAGGTATAAAGATAAGACCTTCGGCTCAAATCTTTGCGGTGATACGTGTCGCCAGACGGGCAGCACTGTTAGTGTTGACGTGCCGTTCTACGGATCTTCGTAAACCGCGAGTCCAGGTGGCGAGGATGACGGGCGATGCTTACTCCTTAATTAGCACATTAGTTAACACCCTCTTGATGAGGACGGCCCTTCATCGGGCTGCCCTTTGCGTGGCCAGAGTGCACGTTTCGAGCTTTGCTTCAGCACCACGAGCGCTAGCTAATTACAGAGCCTAATGAAGTGCGGACAGCGGCCGTGCTTCGGCGTGAAAACCCCTCACCATCACCCCACATTAGACTTTCATCAATCACGCTTTTAAACCGGCATTCCTTCCTCACTCGCATTTTTTAATGTTGCTTTACTATTATTATTTTATTTTTTTTTGCATTTCTTAGGCATCACACTAGCTTAGAAAACAATATAAAAGTCACGGTGACGTGACAGATTGTTACGACCGATACTCGGTATGAAAAAACACGTAATAAGTCAAATTAAATAAAAACATCCAGCTTTTTTCGGGCCTCGCTTATGGGGGCTCGGTTTTAACCCTACGATCTCAAACTCATACCCCCATACAAACACACACATCGGTCTAGGTTGCATTAGTGACCATGAGGCTTGGGGTGATTCACTATAACCTGTTTTATAGGGTGATAAACTTTCCCAGCCCCTTCATTTGCTACGTAATAAACAATTCTCCGGACGTGCCTCTTATATATGTATCAAAGAACGTTGCGTTTTCATCAATCATGTCAGCATTTTGTTTTTTTGTTGTCCTGCATCAGTATTAATTTGAAACTATTCGAAGCATTAAAAGAGCTGTTTTGCCCCTTAAAATTTTTATGATAGAGCAGCGTCAAATCAGATCGCTTATACTAGGTTTAATGTCTGAATGAAAATATCTGTATTAGAAATTATTATTATTATTATTACTATTATTATTATTATTATTATTATTTTATATGTAGTCTTGCATTAGCTCACTGTGCTTCCCAATGAAAACCCGATGTATTCAAATGCATGTCCAGAAACGGGACCAAAAAAGGAATAATAATACTGACACAAAAAAAATGAGTACGTCCAGGAATCAAAGCACTTTCAAAAGCATCTTTGCATTAAACAAGAACCCGAGACTCATCCAACGCTCTCTTCTTCAATAGTCACGCTCCACTGAACCAATATCTTCTCCACCGTCCGTTCTCCACACCAGCCCCAGATCTCGGCCTTCAAACACACAAACATGACAGCCTTCATTTTGCATGGCGAGAAATACGAGTAAACAAAGAAACGAAAAATGGAAATGACTTTGTATTAAACCTGAAGAAAGAACGATGCGGATTCGATCCGAAGGGTGTACTCCTTCAGAGAAAAAAATAGAAACAAAACAGACGGTCGAAATGGGAAATTACAGGCTCGAGTCAGACTTTACTCACTTCATCAACGCTTTTTGCCGTTCCACTTATGATCCTGTTTATTAAAGCAAAATTACGGACAGATTTGACATATGCTAAGTAGCTTTATTTGTAATAGTTTGTAAAAGTAATACTAAAAAAAAAATTCAATAGTTACCTGTGTTCAGGTCTTTCTTTTTAATCCTGTTAAAGTCTTGGTTCGAGTATGACATTGAGAAACGATTCGGATTACACACAAGCACCTGCACGACGGTGCAGCGTCCCTTTTACATTCCTAAATCACGGTTATAGGGGGAACACGGGGAGACGGATGAAAGCACTAAACCCCGGTGAAAGACTGGGATTAGAACAACAGCTTCCACATCCAGCGAACGCCGGATTTTAATTGGTCTTGGATCCAGGACCTCTGTAAGCAGGACAGAGGGGTTTCTGAAGTGTGAATGAGGCTAACAGGAGATATTTTAAAACACTAGGGTCGTTAAAAGTTGGACAGTAAACATAAAAAACTAATAAAAGTCATTTTTTGGAGCATTGCACTGATCTGTGTTTCCAAAGGCAACATTAATCAGTGATATTGTACAATTTAATATTTAAAAAAACATTTCACATGCACTGTTAGCACAAAGGGTTGTTTTTATATTTCATAATCCACCTCAAGAAACATGTACTGTGGCAATTCTTTTAAAAAATGTGCCAAAATTATAGAAAAACATGGAATAGGATTTTATGATTTTTGCACATCAGTAAATTCGTGAGTTATAGTTAACGGTCCAGTTCATACTAAAACACACTTCTCTAATCGCATATATATATATATATTTTCTGTTGTAAATGTACTTTAAATAAAAACTTTTAAAGTTTTTAATATTCTAATCAACATGACCATGGACACGTTTGGACACTTTATGCAAATGTGTGACTATTATTAGCGAAACCAGACGTAACATAGAGCATGTAGACAAAATATTCTTGTTGTTTGTGTTTTAAAGTATTGTGGTGTTTCAAAAATACGTAAATCATCAGGACACCAGATGGAAATGTGTGTTGCAATAAAGGATTAAATTTTAATACATTTTTATATTATTTATCTTTTTAATAAAGAAGCCAAACAGAAATGTGCACTGCCTTAATCACACGTTAAAAAAGTTAGTGCAATGAAAAATATTTTGACAGCCCCTATATTAATATATATATATATATATATATAATTTATATATTTTTTTCATTGAAACATGTTTCAGTGTTTGTTTTGTTCTCGTCTCTCACACTCGTACCTCACCTGAGCTCCCGAGCTTAAAGCCACTTCTTCACACAGGAGAGATAAATAGGATGATAAAATAGGACTTCAGTATGTGGGACGCATATTTCATCAAGCATCTGAATAAAGCCGAATTATTATGCATTGCCATCTCGGGGTTGAACTGATTACCATATATCATAAAGGGCTTCATTTTTTTTTTTTTTTTTTATTCAGGCCCTGATTGTTTTTTTGCCTGTATATTCTGCCTTAGAGTTTCTCCTGGATTTTTTCTTTTTTTAATATTATAATATTGTTCCAATCTTTCGCATTTTATAGACTGAAGAATTTTACATTAAGAACAATGTAAATGTTTTAATGTGCACAAATATTCTTGCATCAAATGTAATTATTATTAGTAAGTATAAATTTATTTTGTTAACACAAAGTTCCTAAAAACTCCACACACACACACACACTATAGTGGATAATACTGATTATCTCATGGCACCTGTGTTGGGGGGGTGTGGTTTACTATACAACAAGTAGTCAATTTTCAAAGTAGGTAACAGGAAGCATAGGTGAGTGTAAAGAGTGGCTTCGTCTAGAGGACTGGGCATCTCTAGAGCATCTCCAAAACCGAGGTGTTATGGTCTTTATTGCAGTATAAAAGTGTTAATACCTACCAAAAGCCCTATCGTAGGAGAACCAGTGATTCGAGGGTAATGGATGCTCAAGGCACGTTAAAAGACACAGGGAGCAAAGGCTAGTCCATCTAGTCTAATCCCAAGGAGAGCGACTGTAGTACAAACTGATGAAAAAGATGCATGTTCATCATTCAGATCTCCTATATTAGACCTCTGAGCATCAGAACAAGTCCGAATCACATTTTCTTTTATTTCAAGTGTTGTTTTCTCAGTTCCTTCAAAATCTTTGAAATGCTTCGTCGAATACCTCCACGTAAAGAGCTGTAGCTTCAGGGGAACGAGAAGCGGCGGTGTATGAAAGAGTCCTCTGCCTTTTTTCAGCTGGGAATTACGCCATCAACTTCCCGCTAGCGAACATAATGTAAACTCGTTCGGGCCGCGGGCCGGCGAGACGTCAGCGTGTCGGACTGCGGGAAAGTGCCTTGGACGCATTAGGACTTGACAGGGTCCTTTCTTGAAATAAGTGAAATTAATGGAGCTCTCTTCATGTACGACAAGGCCGCAGCACCCCTTTCACACTGCTTACATTCGGAGAAAAGTCAATACTTTTTTATTACGGATTGTGACCTACATTCTGCACTACAAGTGCTAGCCTGCTAATTGGTTTCAGGGAGAGAAAAAAAACACAGAATAGCTCCATGTCAAAGAATGCTGAAGCAAATAATTCAATCTCAGTTGTTGTTTTTTGTTTTTTTGTTTTTTTTAAATGCCCGCATCTGTTTTTCTTTCTTGTTTTTTTTCTTTTTTTTAAGTCCAAGGCCACAACAAATGCTGGGTTAAATATGGCTCCAGCAGAAGAGAAAAAAAAAGTCGTGTTCCGACTGAAGCTGTAGTTAAGTGGCTGTTAAATGCACACTAATGCAGACTCCAGGCTAGTGCTTCCCAGTTTAATGTTCTTGGCTCTTAATATTAATGAATGTCCTGCTAATTATAGTGAATTAATTATAGTATATAAAATGTTTTAGGGACAAAATGCATGAAATAAATGATTCAAATTAAGAAATTGACCTTTAACATCACTTACGTGACATACCAAATCCAGTAATTTTGTTCAAACTATGTGGTGTGTTCGGAGGTCTGAAGTTTCGACCCAAAACATGAAACAGCAGGAACAAATGCGCAAGAGCAAAATCGGGCAGAAAAATGGACTCTCATTGGTTCCTGGTGGGTTTTTTTTTTTGGACACCCTGCATCTACAGTACACACACTCCACCTCTTCCTCAAGCTGACAGCTCGACTGCTCCTGCAGCTCCGACCATGTGTCCTCTTTACCTCGACGCAAGTTCAACATTCTTTGTCTTCCGTACCATTCACGCGCTCCACGTCATCCGAGCGGTGTCCAAACACGACTCGAGCGAATTTTCTGCAAAAACACACTTGTTTTTACACCTTTTTTTTATGGGTTCGAGAGAAAAAAATGTATTTTAGACTCCGTCCGCTCACATTTCCTCCGCAGTCATTAGTGTCAGCATTGAGTGGTGTCTACAAGGACAGCAGTCTGAAGAATTTCCCCAGGCCATGGCACAAAGATGATTGTCACGCCGGCAGACGCTGACTGACAGACAAATCGCGTGCATGCCTGCAAGACGGCGAATCGTCAAAAGCCTCAGTCTATGACATTAGTTTGTCCTTCGTATTATTTTTTTTTTGTCCAAACAAAATATATAATTAAAATATCTCCCTTCCCCTCCCTTTCTTTTCCCGCTCGGATAACTTGCGTCACTTTTGTTGCTTAGCCTGGGCTCTAGCAAGCATCTCTCAGACCTCTAGGGGGCGTCTATGAGCATTAGCACTCATCTAGTGAAATGGAGAGGAACAAAGCAACTAGGCCACTTGTTTAAAAAAAAAAAAAAAAAAAAGCTGAATTCAGTCCAGCTAAAAATACCTGACACTTTTTGCAGAGCTGCAAAAATAGAGGTCAGGATGTTTGCGGTGGCTCTGGCATTCATCATTAACAGGCTGACTGAGCGCGGGATAAACTATTAGGATTATGATGAAGAGGGCATGCAACTTCCAGCAGCAACTTCTCTTCACCCCGGAATCACATTACACACACAGAGGAGCGAACTACGTCAGCGCAGTGAACTCGCTACCGCGCAAGATACCGCACGCTACCGTACCAGGATACTTTGGACTTATTAGGAAAAAAATTATTGTTGCACTGGCTCATTTACATTATTGTTTGTACTGCTTAACTATACAGACCCTGCACAAATTGCATGGTTGATATCTTTATTTATTATTTGATTATTAGATTTTCTAAGTTTTTTTGTATTTCACATTTTTTAAGCAACAGTACACCATGAAAAATTCCTTGTACAATGCAACCCATGGATATGATGTGTATATATATATATATATATATATATATATATATATACAGTAATAACTCGATACTTGTCGGCTGCAAAACTCTGCTCGGAACTCGACAGTTACTACCCCGATGAAGCTCGTGAGCACTTCGGTCTCATGGTTAAACAGATGCATGAAGAGTCTCATGTTAGCTTGTGAACAGTGCAAGAGTGCCCTCCTATGCGTTCCATACTGTGCTTTCTTTGCATTTTAAGCCTCGGTCCTGAAATTGGTTAAAAATGATACCAAGAAGCTTGAAAAGAATAGGAATAAGGCTAAATGGCAATTAGGGAGAGCAACAATGGAAGAAAAAGAAAAAAGCGATATATATTATATTATTTATCATTATTATTATTATTATCATTATTATTATTAGTTATTCTTTTTGGAAGTTTCTTTTCTGAATGCAATCTAACGGTTTTTAAATCATTCTGTCTTTTTCAGCCATTCAAAACAGTCTTCACCACCTGCCATGTCTTCGACAAGTTTGGCCGATTTTACTCAAATGCTGGGAAAATCGTTTAGCATCAATGAAGAAAATAGGCACAATGGGATGAAATTGCAGCAGACGTTGATGCTGGTAATGCTTAAAAGAGCAGGACTGATTTGTCAGAAAAAGGGGGGAACCTACACAATATTAGGCAGGCGGTTATAATGTTATGCCTGATAGATAGATAGATAGATAGATAGATAGATAGATAGATAGATAGACTATGTTAACAGGTTTTAGTGTTAGAAAGTCAGGGTAAAACCTACTCACTATTTCAATAACCGGACTACAGTGGCTTTAATTTATTTGTATTTCTTGAAAGAAATTTTAACATGCCACATGCTACCTTTTAACATGCTGCAGCAAAAGCGTGCCCACAATATTATTTCTAAACTGATGTCAAAGTGCTTTTCATAAGAAATAAAATGATAAAAAATATCCTACCTGCTGCTGCGTTTAGCTCGGGCTCTAGCATAGTATGCCTCATGAGATTTGGGTTTCAGCTCTAGAGCTTTGGTAGCAAACTCTTCTGCCATTCCAAAGTCCTTGGAGACACAGCAGGGAATGATGAAAAAGATTAAGACATTTACCTACATAAAACAATCAGCATGAGCTGTATGCTTTCTGATAATTGTGCACCTTAATGTACTGCTGGGCCTCAAATGTTATCTGTTCTATTGTTAGGCAAAAAGATGAGGGGTTTTAAATATGTAGTTGTTTGGTGATGATCTACTGTACCACCTCATTCCAAAACAGGTCACACAGGGTACATGAATATATATATATATATATACTTTTTTTATTATTTCTTTTTATCTAGCAGGCATTTTATTTTTAAAAAAAGTAAAAGAAAATGCAAAATGTTGATGTTTACAAATGTTAATTATTAAAAATGACAAGATATTTTATTTCTTCCCCCGAACCGTGACTTAAAATCCGAGGTACGTACCGAACCATGAATTTTGTGATTGTGTGTAAATAAATATATATACACATGCACATGCACACATATGTGTGTGTGTGCGTGTCTGTATTCTTATGGTAGGATTTGCTTTTGCATTTATTTAAATTAAATTTAATTCCATTGTATTTAGGTAAATTTTTTATTTATAAGTATTTGTTTTGTTTTGTTTTTCATTTGAAGAAATGTAATTCTAGTACTATTGCACTTAGTGGTGCTGATGGACAGCTGCCTATCAGGAGACACAGCTACCTTATTGCACATGTTAAATTTTTCCTCGTCCTGGAACCGTGGCCAATTTCCCCCTGTGTTTTTCCACAGAACGAAAAAAATGTCCTTAATTTCACTGAGTGCGAGAAAGGCGAAGTCGGCCAAGTGAGGCTTCTCCTACAGAGATTTAATTTCCACAAATAATTCTGAGTGCTTTGTTCTGTTGTGGTGGTGTAAGTGTGTGTGTGTCTGTGTTTGTGTATATACCCATGTGGTGTGCGTCTAGGTGAAGCCTGCAGGCGACTATCTCCACCACCCCTGCTGATGAATCAGTGGCAGAAGCGGCGATAATTTGCAGATGCACAAGCTATCTCTTTGATTGCTTTCAGTCTGCGGTAGTCCATCACTTCACAATAACTCAAGCCGCTGCAGACTCGTTCCTTAAAAAATGCTGCTTTCCCATCAGAGCGATACACGGTTTTCCATCAGGCCGATTAGAAAAAAAAAAAGCCCTGCCGACTTATTCTGATTGCTCGCTCTTCGAACCAAGTTTGGTAATCCACGCAGGACCCCTGAAACAAGGCCAGGGGATTGTGGGAAAGTCAGTTTTCGAATTGATTCATAAAATGTAAGTGATTTTTTTTGTTTACAGCTGAAGGGTTCACACAAGAACCCATATTTTTGACAACCTAACCACTGAACATTAAGTAGGTTCATTCCTGATCAGCATTCCCATAGGCTTTTCCAGGTTTACTTTTACATTTGCAGCAATTATCACATTCATACAACTGAGCAGTTCAGAGTTAAGGGCCTTGCTCAAGGGCCCAGCTAAGGGGTGACACATTTCCAATATATTTCTGAAAACTATGGGATCTGCATCTGGGAAATTTTGGAAATATTGGAAGGTGGAAACCAGGAATTTATGGGGAATTTTTAGAAATGAATTTGAATTTTTGGGAAGTGTATATAAACTGTATCATATGCAAGCATACATATAAAAACATTTTTTTTGCTATAAGCTGACAAATAAAACAACATTGTGGAAATATTTCAAGTTGGAAACTTAACAGGAATTCATAGGAATTTATGGTAATTTAAGGGATTTAATTAGATATTTATATAAACTATCATATACAAACATAAACTTTTTTTTTAGTCATAAACTGACAAACAAAAACAACATAATGGAATATATCAAGTTGGGAACTTACCAGGAAATTATGGGTAATTGCTGGGAATTCATTTAAAATTTGGGGAAATGTATATAAAATGTACATATACAAACATTTCATTGTCAAAGCTGACAAACAAATCAACATATTGGTGGTGGGATTTGAACTTACAACATTCTGAGTAGAAGGTCATTATCTTAACCCATTACCAGCCACTTCTGCTGAATCTGAACGCCTGTTATTTCAGCCAATATACTTCATGGTTATCCAACTATATTCTCAATTAGCCCATAACACTTTTCACTGAGCCCAGTATACCTCTCATTTAACCCACTATACTTTCTTAATTACCACATATTCCTACTTAGTTCATTCAGAATACCTCTTGGTCATCCCACTTTACTTCCCTATACCTCTCGGTTAGCTCATCGTACTTTTTACTTAGTCCACCAGAGCTTCTTCATTGTGCCATAATGATCTCTTATTATCGCTTAAACCATCGCATTGCTTCTGCATCAACATTTTCATTAGGCAGGAGCAATAGAAATAAGTCTCCCAGTCAAGTCGTGCAGTGTGTTCTTCACAGGGCATGTGCTGGGTTTGGCTGCAGCTCAAGTGTGGATTTGAGCCAACGCGTGCGGTGAAAGTTGCTGCAACGACAGCAGGAGGTCCTCCGCCAGTCTGAAGGCCATATGCAGTGATAAAACGCTTTAATGAATGAAGACAGGTACGAGAAATCTCAAAGATAGGCTTAGATCTTCAAATCAGGTTGAGTTTATCATCAGATGGATGGTGAATTCGTTAGATAGAGTAGTAATGCTATATATTTCAAACGATCTGGATGATTGAAAACTAGTGGTGGATAAAGTACACAAGTTAAAGTTAAGATATACTGGGTAGAATATTACTCCAGTAAAAGAAAAAGTGATTTATTTAAACTTGAGTTAAAGTACAAAAGTATTTGCCTTCCAATGTACTTGAGTACTAGGATTTATTAGGCTATAATGTTCCTATTATCACTTTTTGTCACAAAACTCTTTGCTTAATAAACTCAGTTTATGTTATACGTAGCACACCAATCTATTAATAGAATTATATTAATGAGTCAAACACTGATTGATATCTTTAATTATTATCATGAGCCCAAAACCTTCTTTTCAACTACTTAAAAAAAAGGCATAAAAAAGGCCAAGTTAGTTGTGGCGAGTTCGAGTCAGTGGTTTCTTCCATCATTCATGGCACTCTAAACGTTCTGAGTAGATACTACCAACAGAGAGTGCGCTCTACCCTGATTGGTGGCTTGTCGCGTAAAGTTTTTATCCACTCATAAATAAAAAGTAACTACTGCTTTCAAAATTTAATTGAGAAAAAAAAGAAAGATATGTTGCTTGTAATGTAGTGAAGTTAAAGTAAAAATTTTCCCAAATGAAAATACTTCAGTGAAGTACAGTTACACGAAAAAACCTACTTACCGTAATTTCCGGACTATTAAGCGCACCCAAATATAAGCCGCACCCACTGAATTTGACAAAGATTTTTATTTTGAACATAAATACACCGCACCTGTCTATAAGCCGCAGGTGTCTACATTAAAACTAATGAACTTTACACAGGTTTTAACGAAAGACAGTGTCTGTTACACAGCTTGTATCTAAACAGTAGCCTACCAAGAAAGTCATTGTTCACTTTCTTAATCCTTTCTTTCACAATATTTTCTCTCTGGAGTTTATCTTTTGGCATCATCGTGCGTTTAAAAATCACCATTGGTGAAGCTTTTCTCCCGTTTCATTGGTTCACCTGAACCCGTTCTGCAATTTCATTGGTCTAATGTTCAGGTTCAGTTTTTTGTCCTGAAGCTTGTGAAACCAGGAAAAACCCATATATTAGCCACTTCATTGTTTAAGCAGCAGGGTTCAAAGCATGGGGAAAAAGTAGCAGCTTATAGTCCGGATAATACGATAAGTACAGTAACAACAACAAGTCAAATTTTCTTTATTACTGTCCACCACTACTGAAAACCAATGACCAATATAGTCTGCTACAATGAGACCACTTTAAGAAAGGCGGTAGCTTAGCGGTTAAAGCATAGGACTGTGGCTCTGAAGGTCACGAGTTCAAATCCCAGCCGTACCTTGGCCCTGAACAACAACCTTAATCCCATAGCTGCTCAGTTGATTAAATTTGAAAAAGCGCTGGTTACGGGTGTCGGTAACATGCTGTAAATGCTATGGCTTAAGACTGCAGTTTCCCAGCATCTTTCTGCATTTTAGCACCTTTCACAGAACAGTAAATACCTTAATTACAGTACACACCGTAATGGGTGTCCCCCAGATGAGGATGGGTTCATTATTCAGTCTGGTTTCTATCAAGGTTTCTTCTTTAAGTTTTTGCTGCCCCACTGTCACCACTGGCTCACTCATTAGAGATAAAATTCTAAGCAACAGAATTATAGGCACTAAACTTATACATTCTTTTATAGAACATTATAACCTCTTTATCTCTGTAAAGCTGCTTTGAGACAATGTCCAGTGTCTATTAAAGGTTAAAAGTGCTACACAACCACAAATGAAATGAAATGAATGATGTAGGAGTTACAGGCCTGTGTGTTATACTCAATACACTGGCGGTTGTATGTAGATTCAATCCACTAGTGAGCCAATTATTCATATCTTTGTTCTAGAAAATGCCTGGTTTCAATTCAAATTCCTCAGTATATGGTACAATTTGTTGGTTTTAGCAATAATCAGATTGTTATGTAGAACGTTGGAGATGCTGAACTCATTCTGTAACCATTTTAACACAATTTCGTGTCAATTATAGTTTAGAAGGTCATCCTGTTGTTCTCTTTCAGATTGAGGATCTTCCCCCATTTAAAAAAAACCTCCCAAATCAATGAAAATACCTGTTTAGGATCATTGCCAAGATGGCTACCAGGTAATCAGACTCTACTAGAAGCACTTATAAGAAAAAAAAAGTTATTTATATACATAATGTACATTAATATACATTTAAAGTAAAGCAGCTGTGTGAAGAATTATTATACAGATGTTACTTCATTACTGTAAATAGATTTTAATAGCTTATGAATTTTTTTCATGCTTCAGATTTTCGATCATGAGGGTAAAATGTTTCTATTACAAGCTTGTATCTTACTTATGCTTAAAAAAAAAAGCTTTCTTAACACAAAGCTGTAAAGCAGTGAGAAGTGCTGATCATGTGGGTCAGTGCAGGGCTGCTGGTCCGAGTGCTCATACAGTGAGCTGGTCTTCCTTTTCCTCCTCCTCCTCTTAAACCCAGCTAACGGACTCGACCACTGGGGAGAAGGGGTGGGTCGGAGGCCTGACAGTGAAGTGATGGGCTGTCTGAGCTCACCGCTGGGTCACAGCAGGACATGTCAGAGTAGCTGGCTTATCTCCTACCTGTCTGTCTGCTCTGTCCATCTTCTGTTCTCTGTTTTTCTGTGCAGATTAACAGCTCACACTTTCTTCCAGACTGTGCATAAAGATTGTATATGGCCACACCAGTCAATTAGTCAAACATAATTTTTTTCATCAAACCAGACACTCAGCTGCTATGAAAAATGGTGTTGGGGCAAATTGGGAAGTCTTGATTTTACATCATTGTCTGACTCAGAAGTCTCCAATATTAAGGATTTACTAACTTTATTAACTTTTTTAGGATCTCAACACCAAAAAAGTATCAATTACGAGGTCAAGCCTGACTTTATAAAATAAAAGAACAAAAACTACATTTATTTTTCAACGTACTTCTTTGCAACTTTTCTACACCTATCTGAGCGTTTAACAAATGCCTGGAAAGATTCGGCATTGAAAGATTTGTCGCACGCCTGAACCGTCCTAGAAAAACATGCTTCACTTCGTCATCAGGAAGTTTTCTGTAGTTTTTCGCCTTCGTTCACAAGACACTTCAAGCTAATCTGGAGTCTATACAGCCAACACCTGCCACACATGACACCAGTCAATCCTACACACACTGAGAGATTTTTGGGTAGTGGAAGGAAACAAGAGCAAAATAGACACTCAAACACAGGAGGAACATGTGAAACCCGAGTTAAAGATCCAACCCAGGATCCTAGAGCTGTCAGGGTGTGATCTACTGCAGCTGTAAGGCTGTGAGTTAAATCCTATAATGTGACCATTTATGTTTGTGTTTGTATATGGGTATTATTAGAATAGCTCACAACATTTTTGTTTATTTCTTTTTTGACGGGTTCAGGAGAATGAGTTAATGTGTTATGGACCTGGGTATATACCACTGGTTTAGTGGTCTGTAAGTCATGCGAGCATTTCTTGCACAGCACGTGACAATACACCGACCAAGCACAACTGATATTGTGTTGGTCCCCTTTTGCTGCCAAAACAATCCTGATCCATCAATCATTAACTTCTTTCGTAATTTAAGCTACAGTAGCTCCTCTGATGAATCGGATCATATGGGCCAGCCTTTGCTTGACACATGCATCATTGAGCCTTGGCCGCCCATGGCCCTGTCGCAAGTTCACCATTGTTCTTCCTTGGACAACTTTAATAGATACTGACCACTGCAGAACAGGAACACCCAAAAAGAGCTGCAAGTTTTGGAAATGTTCTCACCCAGTCGTCTAGCCATCACAATTTGGCCGCACAATTTTGAGGACAAAATTTTCACTTGTTGCCTAATGTATCCCACCCAATAACAGGTGCCATGCAGAAGAGATAATCAGTGTTATTTACTCACTGGTCATAATGTTTTGATGTCATAATGGTATGCCTGATCAGTGTACAAAGTATATTAATCGTAATATCAAATATGAATATATATTTTACATATATTCGAACATGTATATGTACATGTAAATACGTTTTAAAAAGAATGCATTGTATAATGTCAGTTTTGTATTTTTCTCTTTCATCAAATCTTATTGTTCCCAACCCACTACATGAAATGGCCCTCGTGACACAACAATTTGTAATTTTTTTTTTTTAATGAACGGATATTAAATTGTCTCCATTGTTCCATAAGCGGAGCATGAACTGAGTAAATAGCAAGCGTAATGTGCTTGTAGGAACGCTATTCGAATTGTCTGGAACAGAGCGAGCGAGCTGCAATGAGGGTAGTGCCAGATGCTATGCCAGATGTGTAGCCCAGCTCACTTGGGTGATTCCATAATTACATTTCTCATGCAGATCCGAGCAGGCAGTTTGAATTGCCACACCAAATGCTGAAAGGCCCCGGCTCCGATGTCTTTCCCCTGACTAATTCATGATTCAGTGTCAGTTGTGGATGAGGAATTCCACTTAATGATCACCGTTTCCACCACCCCAGCAACCCAAGCCATACAGTGCTACTTGTTCTGTCTGGTTAACGCAAACCTATCGAGTCCTTTACAAACGCCTCGTTCGCAAGATTAATCCTTGGACTTTTCGTCAGAGTCCACATCCGAGAGCCAGCCGTAAAATGCAGATGATGCATGAAATTCGACAGCAATGATGAATGCCAATCAGAACAGGAGGTGACAAGCATTAGTTCTGTGTTGAGCATGAGAAAGGGACAGGTGTCTGTTTGTAAAAGGTGTATTGGCAGGTATGTGCCTCTGGCACTCATGAGCTGCCTGAATGACGAGGCGGTATTGATAGACAGGATGTGCTGACATTTAGAAATGCATTTGGAGCAGGAATCTGCAGTTAATACCATTAATTTGTACAGTTTATCAAACTTATCACCCCAAAAACAGCACAAACAAGATGAAACTGTCTGAGATATGATACTGTCTTTCTGTAGAAATGCTGGTATTTACATCCTGGTATTTACAGTGCTCAGGATGTGTCAACTGGCCTGGACAGCCAATCTGATATGGGAGCAGGAAAAAACAATCAAGATGCTGACAATAAACGTTGGAGGAAGGTGCCAGCTACTGCCCACCTTTAGTGACCCTTGGCCCTGACGGGCGCCCGAGTTTTGGCAGGGTGGACAGGTACAGCTCAGTGTGTGGGCTCATGCCCCTGCCTGGCTCCACTCAGAGAATCAATCAGCCAACCTGTCAAAAATCTAACCCATGCAGACAGAGGAGGGCAGCGAGCGGCAGAGGGAGCTGCTCCCTCTGGGAGTCCAACAGCATGCATTACCTGCTCCGACCCCTGTCCCTTTCTCCATCGAACTCTCTATCTGCTTTATATACTCATCCTGTTAATGCACATTTAATGTTACCAATGTCTAATTGATTGGTTGATACTCGTTATTCCTATATACACAAATAACAACAAATCTTAATATATCCTGTATTGTATTATATAAAGAGAACCTAGCACCCCTATTATGGCAATAGAGATCTATGACCTTTCCTGCTCCAGCTGCAGAAACACATACACACCCACTGCTGCATCCTGTCTAACTGTGCCTTGTATCACCTCAGGAAACTTGTGGCTATTTTTTTTTTTCTTTTTGGCGGGGGCTCGGAGAAAGAGAGAATGCAAATGAGTGCAGACAGCTGGTGCCTTCCTGGTGGCGAGGAGTGATGGAGGGCCTGGAGGCCTCACTCATCAGCCCCTCGTCTTGCCTACTCCTTTCAGACAGAAGCCCACAGGGGAGAAGGTGGGGAGGCTTGCCCAACAGCGGGACCAGATGGTCCAAAAGGTAAAAAGCACAGCTCATTCAGTTAGCACAACGCTATTGGTCACCTGGGCGATGCTGTTAATGCCTTCATAGCCCACGGGCGTCCGAAGAGTTCGAACAGCTCCACCATCTAACTGGCGCCGTGTGTGTGCGTGAGAGGAGGTGCTTCCGGTCGATCTCACTCATGCGTGTGAGGCACAATGGCCGCTAACGTTTATTGTATTTAGTGCATGCGTTATTGAACCTTGATACAAATCTTTACGCATTTTATACAAGAAAACTACCACATCATTAAAAGTTCAATGTTAATATCATCCTGGGTATTCGGTTAGTATAACTTTGTATTGTTTACACAGTGTGAGAATAATTATTTAGATAATTAAAGGGCTGATAATGTAATATACAATTGTTCGAATAAATTCCTTGATTACATGGATAATACATTTTGATCAGTTGACCTTGTTTAAAGTGCATCAAACTACATAAAATGATCAAGGCAAGTTTGTTAGGGGATATTCCAGAATATCTCGGGGATATATTGTGATCTTTGACCTATCAGTAATCAACATATTTCTATTACAGAAAAAAATTTAAGGGTCCCTCACTGACCCAATAGGAAAATGGGTACCCCTGTCAGGCATCACACAGCAGGGAGGTGAAAGGTCATCTGTCCACCACCCTGCCACTGAGAGAGTTGTCAAGAAGCATGAGTCTTTCTCCTCTTTCTCTCTCTTCACTGTTTGACATCTGCCAGCTAGCCAAAAACTCCCATGTCTCCCCCCCCTGCAAACAAGCCTTCATTTACAAACATAGCCCCCTGTCCGCATCTCCAGATCATCAACATTTAGATATAGTCATCATTTACTGGGCCAGGCCTGACAGCTAACATATGGATGTCAGGTGCAGTCTCTGCCAGAGCTGGAGTCAGGGCAGAGAGAGAGAGAGAGAGAGAGAGAGAGAGAGAGAGAGAGAGAGAGAGAGAGAATGAACAAACAAAGGGAGAAAGAAAAGGCAGTATAGGGGTCAGCTATATTAGATCGGTTGTGTACAGGAAGAGTAAGACTCTCTTATACAAAAAAAGGAGAAGGAAACTTAAAGCACAAATAGACATCTTGGTTGCTCTAGTGGACAGGAATGAGGGGAATGACGGAGAACAAGAGTGTGAGAGGCAGACCAAGTAGATTAGCCCCAAGATTCACAAGAGAACTGCCTCAGGACCCCCTTTGCTGCCTACTGCTATATCAAAAACTGATGGAAAGACACAGTTCAATTTGTCCGACTTTCATAAAAGATAATTAAGCTGTCAGTCTCCACACTCCAACAACTTCATTAGATCGGAAGTGGAGCGTAGGTCGGTACAGAGGGGGAGCCAATCAGGATGGGTCCTGCCATCAGAACTCCCTCCAGCACCTACTTTCCCTATTTTCCCCTGTCTGTACTTCTCTTTCCTCTACTAAGTACATGTCAAACTATCAATGGATCATCGACAAGTGTTTGCAATAAACACAAGTGACATCGTACAGTAATGACTTATGTTAAACAGTGCATGTTTCTAGAACGGGGGAGCTTGACACCATTTAACCGAACAAGGAAAAAACTCAGCAAGAGAGCAAATCAATTTAGTGCCACTGAACCATGGAGTGGTCTCGGAGAAGACCTTTTCTTAAAATAATGCGACACTATCTTAAATTGAGGTTAAGGGGTTAGCCTGTCATTACAAGTCTACGTTCGTACAAGAATCAAATTTCATATGCAGAGGTTCAGAAACAAGCTTTGAGAAGGTCGATTATAGCCCAGAATTCCACTGAGGAGTGTGACACGAGGACTACTGACCTAGCTGCTGTTCTGGCCTCATTAGGCTACATACTCCTTCCACAATCACACACTGAAACGGTCACATTACAGTCTTCCGCTTAAGAGGCCATCACAGGAGCCTAAACTTTAAAAGCGTGCTAAAATCGGACAAGTGGTGCACTCTCACCACTCCTAATCACCAAAGCGTAAAAGTCGAACACCTCAGGGTTAGAAATGGTGCATAGTCTGCACGGATTACTTACTGCTTACTTCTACTGCAAACGGTAAAATGTTCAGAAAAAAGTTAACGAGGACATTTAACACTTGGGTTCCAACAGATGCATCCCTCATAATTACCAGGGGAGATGGTATAATCTGTTGTAAGTGAGTGTGCAGTCTGATTCTTTCACACCCACACACACATTCCTGCAATTCCCAGTGCTAACTGGGCCAAGTGCAAGACCCCTCATTTGGTGTCCAAAATTTTATGACCCGAGTTAACCAGCACAGTGACCGAACCCCTGACCCTTGGCTAGTATGAATATTAAAATGCTCTCTCTCATCTCTTCAGCTGTAGGTGAAGACGGGCTTGTTGAAGACATTTCCTCTAACAGATGGATCAAGAGGACCCATCTGCTGGCAAGACAAGCAAACGCCCAATGATGCGTCGCAAAATGATTTAGCATTCAAGGATCTCTGCAAATGGTTAGCAATGATTGCGGCAGGAGCGTCATGTGCAAACACTCTGTTTTTGGTATGATCTATTGCCTCTGTAAATAAGGGAGCTTTTCTTAAAGAGCCAGCACCTTGTTTCGGGCAGCTTCGATCAGATCGATTTTACAAATCTGGGACTGTGAGCAAAAAGAGGAACGTTTGTCATGTGGTAATGCAGATTCACAGCTAGTGAGTCCTACAGAGAACACCAAGTTTTGGAGCTCAACCTTAGTGTTATTGAAGGTTTTTCGTTCAAAAGTGACATATTTACACATGGAAAAAGGATTTAGCAGGAAAACTTGTCCAAGATTAGCTCTCCTGAGATGTTATGATTTCAACCTCTGGCTTCATTTTGAGAGATACTTTTCTTGTTCTGTCTCCAGGAAGATGCAGCTCTACCTCTGCCATGTTAATCTATATTCTATGTGACTCTCAGGACACGCCTCGCTCTCTGTAGTGTTGCGATGTGTCACATTTACATGTGACGCAGTTGAGAAACAGTTTAGCGAAGAGAAATCAATTTACGTTTATACTTATATGGGTCACAAATTATTGGTCACTTTCGAAATGATAAAAGTATAGATCATCTACTAATAGTTATGTAGAACCCTGCTAAATTAGGGTCTAATAATTATTTGTTTTTTATTTTCTATTACAGAAAGATTTCAAACTTGTTCATTTAAAACTAAGAAAAAAATTGTATTAAAAAAATGTTGTTTAAAGAATAAGGTGTTTTCTGACTGACCTCTGAGGTCAAAGGTGAGAGGGGAGGGAGGAAGTGAAGTGTGAGAGAGAAGTACGACACGTGGTGGTCTATGCTGCATCTCCGCCTCGTTTACATCATCGAATGGATGATTCGCACAGTGCGTGTACGGATATGAACACCAGGGAAAACCAAATCGATTAAACGAATAATCCAAGTGTGTGCTTCGTGTACAAGTTTCACTGTTCCAATGGATTTCGTGAGTAGCAACTGCACACACTTTCACATGAGCTCCAACCAGAGACTTAAATCCCAGCTGGGTACTACTTTATTTTTCTTTTGATTTTTTTTACATTTGTTTCTGTTAATAAATGTTTATTGTTCATATAATAATAGGGATGTACCAAATATTCGGCCACCGAAAATATTCGGCCCAAAAGTGCATTTTCGGTTTTCGGCCGGAAGACTTTAATCACCGAAACAGTTTGTTGTGATGACGCAAACAGAAACCGCGTCCTGCACGTGCATGTCTAAAACAACATGTCAGCGGGTTGGACGTATTTCAGTATATCCGATTAAAAAAAAAAAAAACATGTAATGCCGAAATTTCATGAGGGGGTGCGTCTGCAAGAACTTTCTCCACGTCGGGTTTAATTTATCACCTGAAATCCAAACATCCCGATCGCGATGCTGAATATCAGAAGAACGCAAACGCACAGAAAAGCAAAACCCGCGCATGCGCACTCCGTCTGTGGTGCACGTTTTTGAAAAGGCAGGAAGTTTCCCAGTGATATTGTTATTGTATCTTTAAGCAGTTGCACTTGTTCTGAATGCACTTTGTTTTTATAAAAGAACATATTTAATTTTACAACCTTTCAGCAGGGCAGAGGGGCTGTACATTACTATTTAATGTACACATGAGTGCATTTAAGTTAAACATTTAAGTTTGAATTTGTATTTATTTTATCCTGTGCATTGTTGCAATGTGCTGTAAATAAATATTTTTATAATTTGTAATTGATTTATTCTTTGAAACTTTAATGATAATTAATGCAATTGAAATCCCTTGATTTTTTAAGTTTAGTACACCGTCATAGCCATAAATGCAATGTTAATAATAATTGGCATCATTTCTTTCGGTGTTTCGGTTTTCGGCTTTGCTTTCCTCTTTTTCGTCTTTTTCGGTTTTGGCCAAGAATTTTAATTTGGGCGCATCCCTAAAAATTACCCTAGACATTGTTTGAGCCAGTGAATCAGTGAGAAGGCTACAGTTATATAAAAATGAATTAATTTTTACAATGCAAAAATGTTAATGCACACTTTTTTTAAATCGATGCATCAATGCCGTTGCACCGATGCGAATGAGCGAATCTTGCCATCTCTAATATATGCCTTTGCCTATATGTATGCGGTGTTTGGTCGATGTCAAATTATATTGTATAATCTTCAGGAAGAAAACCCGAGTGGGTCCGTTTGCTGAAGGGCACATTTGTATTAAGCTAATGATCAAATGTAAATGGTGAATTTTTTTTAGCTTTTTTTTTTCGCCCTGTCTGAAGAAAGAGGCCTCCACGCTTAGCACGCGCTCGTGTTGATGGAGTGCAGAATCTCATTACGTATCTAATACAATAACTGCCGTGTCGTTCTGGAGGGGTAACAGCAAAACCAGATTAGACTTATTACTTTATTATGCACCACATGGCACGACTCAGAGTGGACAATTACATTAAACAACAGATGAGATCACAGGGAAGGCTCTAACACACACACACACACACACACACACATCCCACTCCCCAAAACCGTTTAATTGATTCAACTTGAAATTAGCAGGGGAAGATTTGGGATTCCTACAATCACCTTTTTTGGGGTGGTGCTGTTTAGAGGACTATGGTCAAGACAAAAGACAAACGGGAGACTTTGTCATTGTCTGAGTGAATGGAGGGAGGAGGGATTAATTACACTGACCCTGTTGTGCAGTTTGTTTTGGGTTGTGCTACTTGGCCAGCCACCCTGTTTCTCATTACTGCACCTCTCACTGAGTAACTCAAGTGCTGAACTCATCAACCTGTATCTCATTTAGGACCACTTTGTGCAATCTAAAAGTTTGGGAACTTCTGGTCCTCTGTAGGTATCAACTGACTAGTTGGGTGTAATATAGGAAAGGAGAATACATTTAGGGGATTTGGGTTGCAGGGGTCATCCATGATTCGTTTACAGCGTCAGTATGATCAGAACTTTAGAAGTGGTTTTTAACTTTTTTTTAAGCTATGTCCACAGTAATAGAATTTCATTTGAAAACGCATATTTTTCTCTCCGTTTTTTGTTCTTTCATGCACACCGGGATGTGTTTTTTTTTTTTTTTTTTTGAAAACCCTCTCCAAAGTGGATATATGTGAAAATGCTGTGAAAAGAGTTTTTGGAAAATGATGACACATTAATAGTGATGTGATGGTGCTCATCCTCGACATGAAAGTAAATAAAAAGCCAGGTGGAAATGACACTGGTCAAAGCATCTTACGTTTTATTCATGCACAGTACAGGGATGGAAGCAGTGTGGATGAGCAACGTTTGGAAAAATTATTAAAACTATAGTGTGGATGTGGAGCATATGCAAACAAAAACGTTGTTTCCAAATTTATCCGGATTAGTGTAGATGTAGTAGTGGTTAGGATGGGAACCAACCCCAGCCATTAGGGTTCCACAAGCCTTCGCAAGGCTGTTTTGAAGGTGATGGTGTGTAAATGTAAATAAAAACAATATTTACTCTATAACTGGTGATAGGGTTTAAATACTGTACAGCAGATTCTACATCTTTAGTGTAATCACACTCATGTGGGACTTTCAATTCACACTCTTCCGCACACGAGAATTGTACAGATTTGTTTCATGGCTGTCAGCACTCCATCAGCATCAGTGACTTGTGATGATATCATGTGTGACATCTCACCTTGGCCGCAGTCACCTCAGTGTCCTTTTCCAGCCTGGCATCAACACTGTTCTCTACGAGTACAGCAGGCACGACCTTGACTCCCCCATCTCACTCGCTTACTCAGAGCGCTCCTCAGAGGGACAGGCTCTCCCCAGCCATGGGCTGCCAACCTCGCACACTTGCGATGGCCTGGCAGTTTAAGGATGCTGTCTGTCATTGGACTCCTGGTGGCTAAGATTACCCAAACACTGGACAAGGGTGTGTTTTGAGTTTATTCCCTTTTTCATTACTCGAGTAGCTTGGTTGTTTCTATAAATGAAACGGTCATTTCGGTAAGGCAAAACTGCTATTTAATATCTGCTCCTTCTACACTGGGTTCTGTCACAGGAAAAAGTCCAGACAAGTCAGCTCCAATTTATCTCTCTGAAATTTCATCACCATGCACCCGACTCTTACTATTCATTCTTTAGCCTTTCAAAATTCAGCCCTATAAGCTACTAAAATTCATGAGACTTTATGGTCAAGTCTGTCCCCCGTGTGCACGTTCCACTCTAGCAAAGGTCAAAGACCTGTCACTTTTCAGTCCAACGTTTCACAGCCATTCTGCGTAATTGGCCAGAACTTACAAAACAGGGAAGTCTTGCCTCAGAAAGATTGGAGCTTGTGCTCGAGCATCACGCACCCTTTCGCACACTTCCTCCTCCACATATTGGATTATGTTTATGCTGACTTTCTATTTCCTGCACTATATACATTTATTGGCCTGAACAGAAGTCAAGGTGTCATGGTCGTGGTCTGCAAAGCTCAATGGGATGTTCAATGAAGAGTGCGTTCTGTTTTTGGGTTTACATTTACCTTTATATTTGATATTTTGGCAGACGCCTTTACCCACAGCGACTTAGAATTATCACATTCATACAGCTGAATGGTTGAGGGTTAAGGGCCATGTTTAAGGGTCCAGCAGTGGCAGCTTAGTGGTGGTGGTGGTGGTGGTGGGATAGAACATGAACATGAACAGTTTTCCTGTCCCATGTCTCTCTTCGGATCTGCCTGATTTATCCCGACGCCCTAAATCTAGATGGAGTTCTCTCTAATTTAAAACCACTTTGTACAACTAGGGATGGTTCCCTTTTAAGTCCGGTTCCTTTCAAGGTTTCCTCCTTACAACATCTCCAGGAGATTTTTCTTGCCTCAGTCATTCATTAGGGGCAAACTTAGAAATATAAGTACCAAACTTATACATTCTTTTATAAGTACTTTATCTCTATAAATCTGCTAGATTCTTGTGAGCGACGCCCCTCTAGTGGAAAATAAAGATATGAGAGGTGAGGCACAATGAACGAAAGGACTTTTTATAATTTTTTGTGCCCTTCATTTATTTTCATTTACGATTTTCTCTAATAATAACAAAGTTTATACACTCAAAAAACAACTAGGTCATTAATGCAAGTAAATTAGACCAACATCAGTTAGGGTACCCAACACAACTACACTTTTATTTTCTCTACTTTTGAACTTAATGGTGTTTGATGGTATTGATTTGGAACTAGAAATGTCAATACATTGGACATTTTTAAACATAAACTAAAAAATGTTGGGGTCAATGAGGGACATTAAAAATCCACCCCCTCTAAAGTGGGGAAAATAAGTTAAGTGAAGAAACTATTGTTCTTTGTTTCAGCAAACAACCTGAGAGATAAAACAGACAAACACCTGTCTTTGAGATCCTCCTCCTTGAGCAATCAAGCTCTCCACATACAGGTGGTCCCCTACTTACGATGGAGATACGTTAACAACGACTCCATCGTAAGTCAAAAATATTGTGAGTCAAAGATGGTACTGTGACTGTGACAGCCTTTCCTGCGTTATGCTGATTTATCATTTTCATTATCTGCTCTAAACTGATGGTTTCTCTCTTCTTTTTTCCCCTACAAGGAGGAGACATACTTGGGCACTTGGAAGACATGCTTTTATCACTAAAATTGCTGTTTGAATCCGTTTGAAACAGAAAAACATACGCACTGAGACATTTTTAATCCGTCGGCCGCTAGCGAGAGCGGGGAATCTCACAGGGCGAGAGATTCGCTCATCCCAGCTACACTTCCAATGTATCGTATATCGTATGCTGCTGTCTGTGATCGTTGTGTGAAGGTTAACAATTTATTACAATTTTGGCGTATCGTTAACGTCATCGTAAGATTGAAAAAATCTAACTCGGGGACCATCTGTTTACCTACTTTCATATACCTAATATACAAAAACTAATTCATGCATTTAAACAATAAATTGAATTGAAATTTTGACCTTCTTATCCAAAGTCCATTGAAAATTGAATTAGAGTTAGATCTTTTGGAAACAGAAACCACGATTCAGCTGTTCAAATGTAAACATGCACATTATTGTATTATTATGTTAAATACAGTAACATACATTTTTGGGCTTTTATCAATGTGACTGCATAGAGTGAGAGGGTACGGTATGTGCAAGGGAGGAGGGCTGGCGATGTTCGGAAAATAAAGTTGGAAAGCTCTTTGGTCAAGGCGGAGAGAGGAAGAGTAATTCAAACGGTTGCGCTAATGACCGGAGGAGGAACAGCACAGCAGTTGTTTCCCTGATACGATGGCAGGTCATTGCGACAGATGTTCCCAACATATGTGGAGAATTAATTACCCACTAGTAAACAAAATCTGTGATGCAGAGAGTCGTTTTGTCCAAATTTCTTTCGTTTCGCTGTTATTAGGGGCATAATTTTTCTTGATCAGCCTGCCCCGCTCGAACGCAAGAGCCCAGTAATGGAATGGCCACATGAGGCCAGAAGGGTGTTTAATTGGCAGAGCTGATTGTCAGCCTGCACAATGTGAAATCCATTGGTTTTATAATTGGTTGATTGAAGCACAGAGGTCCCCGAGAACATTTTCCTGACTTTTCCTCCTGAAACGCTGGGATGCCAGGAATGTTTTCACAGCGAAGAGAAACCTTGGCAGACAAAGAACACACAGTGCCACTCGGTCTAGCGCGAGTTTGGCCAAATGATCAGACATCATAACGGAGCGGCGGACTACAGTAGAAACTAGTTAGTCGCGCAGATGTCGTAAGGTCTCTTCGCGAAACATCACAGAGAACCGAGGACAATTAAGGCTTTCTTTGATTCAGCATATTTCTTAATGTCATTACGTTTGCGTGCGTAATGTGATCAAGCGAGCACTGACTCGATAGAAAGGACAACAGCGTCCATTAACCGAGCGAGCTGAATCTCAAGAAGCTAAAATGGAAATCAATTCATAAATAAGGAATGACATTGTCCCGACAAACAATGCAGAAAATTGCAGCTGGTATTTAGAAGTCTCTCGACATCGACAAATATCGATTTCTCCATCACCTTATTCACACCCTCAATTTAATATTAGATTAAGCTAAAGAAATGCTTCTCAAGGTGAATTACGCATTCCTGCACAAATCCTAATCAGATTAAGTCAGCCGATCGATCGGTATCACTTACTCACCATCGGACTGGAGTGTAGCAGCATGTAGGACACACACACATCAGGAAACTTTAATTCATATTTTTCAAATGGACAGACAGAAATGCATGGCGTGTCTACGATTATCCGATGACTCATTGTGCGATTTACAATTAATAAGGGAGTGTTGATGTTAAAAAAAAAACAAAAAAAACACACATTCTTTTTAGTCTTAGGAGCAAAGGCTTGGAAATCAATACCAAATCACATTAAAAAAAACACACAATGAGCTGCCCGAATATATCAAATCATTGCCAATTCTTGGTGTGATGAGGTCGGTACATGTTACTACTTTAATCAAGACTGGCGGGCTGATTAAGCCGATGGCCAACTCCACAACGTGTAGGGACTCCAACCTGACATATTCGGCTTGGCAATTCAACACCACAGCCTCAGCCCTGCTCTTCCTGAGAGAGGAGCTCTAGTGAAGTGTAACTAAACTCTGGGAAATGAAGTTGTTAGCTAAAATGAGCTAAGCTTTGTGGCTGTGACTAAAGCTGCATGTGATTGCTTCAGGGGCTGGAAAAAACACTTATTACTTCATTACATCCATAACGTATCGATTTCCTGCCATGATAACATGTCAGCTGGAGTTAGGCATCGCTTTGAGGAAAATATGGCTGTCTGACATGATTGTCCAGTCTTTATTAATGTCAAGCTATCACACCATGCACAGGAGGGGCTCTAATAGTGCTATCCTGGTACTGGTATTATAATAATACAACTAATAATAATATTGAGATTGTAGCTCAGTGGTTATTGGGTTAGCGATCAGAAATTTCTCTGTGGGTCAATAAAAGTATTCTTAAAAAAATGTATTATTACTAATTATTTAATACATCTAATGCCATTTTTTATTTTTTTTATTTTTATTCTATATATTGCCGAATTCACGTGGACTGGCATTTCAGTGCTTTCTTTAAATGACATACTATATAGCCAAAACTATGTAGACATCTGATAATGAGATCCTTCCCTTAACTGTTGCAAAAAAATGGAACAATTGTTTGTGGAGAGCAACAATTATAATTCTCAGATACTCAGAGAGTCTTTACCATGAGGTGCCATGTCGAGCATCCAGTGGTCAGTATGAGAGAATTGTACTAAAAGCACCAAATTTTAACTGCTTTAATACAAGCTACACAAATTTGTTTGGTCCTTTTAAAGCAGACAAAAAGATGAACATGATGAAAGTGACATGTGGCTTTGCATGGTTAAGTGATGTACAGCTGGTATCACTTAGGGTGTACTCACTTTTGTTGCCAGCTATTTAGACAACATATGCTGAGGTATTTTTAGAGGACAGTAAATCTATACTGCTATACAAGCTGAACATTGACTACTCTCAAAAGTTGAATTTCTATAGTATTGTTTCTTGAGAAGAAATACTAAAATTGTTGCTGAAATGTGAGAAGAGTACTCACCTTTTGTGAGATACCGTATATATTTATATCTAAATTAGAGCAAGATGTGTAGATGTGTAAGGCATGATGTATGTAAAGAAATATTAAATTTTTACACATACAATATGAGACAAGTGCATTTTATGAACAGCCTACAAAAGTTTAAAAAGTTACAGATTTTATATATATATTAAAATAGGTTAATGGGCTGAAAATGGTGCGTAATGAGATAAATTAAATATTGCGACGTGAAGTATTTGTACTTTATGACTTCCCATCTCTGCATACAGGTATGTACACAGGTAAGCCTTAATTGCCTCTAGGTGTGAATGGGATTTTGTGATGGACTGGCATCCCAACTTGGGTGAACTCTCTGACAATGCACCCAGTCTTCACCGTGATTCTGACCAGGATAAAGCAGCTGCTAAAAAAGAATGGCTGAAAATGATTACATGGAGAATCTATTCAAATGTGAACTGTAATTATCCAAGCCATCTCACCCATTCTAGAATAATAAGCCTGGTAGTAAAAACCCTATCATAGGCATTCTAATAAATTTCAGCTTGTGTTTTCCCACTGCTTTTCTCTCCCTTGGTTACCAACTTTCTATACAATCAATCACCTCTACACCAGCAGCCCCTTGTTTCCTGGCTCTTGGATTTCGGATCACGGGATGTAAATCCCTGACAAGGGTATCTATATATAATATTAATGGGCATTGCATAGGGTTTCATATAAACACTGCACCTGCTGCCAATAAGAGCATGATCAGGGGCAGCTTGCCCATCCTCTCTGCCCCTCTTTTGCGTTCTCAGCCTCAGGATGGATGGGGCATCATTAGGCAAAGAAGCCTGGCCATTCTCTGCAGAAATGGCCAAGCCGGAGGTACCCATCAATCTATCCACAGATACCATCAGTGCAGTGAGGTACACAGGGTTGCATGTTGGTGCTCAGGGAATCACTGCGCTCAACACGACCCGATCTCATCTACAAGCGTCCGGACTTCTACACCCCCAGACTTCTAACGTATTTACAGAGGGAAGCATTCACCAATGCGTTAATGTGCAAGGACGAACCAAGAACATTTGTTTGCCGCAATATGGGGGTTTTTCGCATGTACCTCCAAAACAAATTCCTCTATCACATATTTATTGTGTCAGTGTTTCTCAGTTGCTTTGGAACATTTCTCAAATCATTATTAATATTTGCAAACCAGTATGTGCATTTTTTTTCACAGCATTACAACCCCTATTGATTGCAATCCCATACAGGATTCACACTTTTACTGTACTGTAATGGGGTCTGTTCATTTCCTGGTTGTTCATCCATTTTCAAAAATTGTAATACTTTGTTTTGCTGTCAGTATTTGCTTTTCAATTGAAAGTCCATAAGCTTTACATATAACCCGTTTAGAGAACTAGTTGATTGATCATTGGTTGATCTGAGCCCATGATCTTTCATGAGTAGATTCAAGATTCATTTGCACAATTGATCAATTCAAGACACATTTGCCAAAAAAAATGATAATATAAGAAACAGCAGACGATTGTACACAATCAGGTAAATGAATGTACAATGAATTCGTAATTTGTGATGAGAAATGCTTTTATGATGTGCACAATTGACTAAATGATGCGGAGTTTAAAGAAATGTCGTAGTTTTGAGAATTTTATTTCTGATCTGAGAAATGTTTTGAAGCAACTGAGAAAAACTGCAACCTAACCCTACCGCTAACCTGTGATCTGGGGTCTCATTCAGCGTGTATTCCCTGCTCACAACTAGTGTTACCTGGAAAAGCTCATGATTGTCCTCTACCATAATTCCAGGATACACAAAATACTCCAAAAATACTAGCACATCAGTAAGGTTTTTAAATCAGATGATGTGAAATTCCTGTAAACTATATCATAGAGGAAGGGCTTGCTAGCTTTTAAGAGCACAAAGCTAAGATGTGTAAGGATTTCATTGAATTGTTTGTTATGCTAATACTAATAGAGGAAAGACAGCGGGATATGCGAATCAAAGATGAGGATGTTGAACTTGATCTGAATGAGAAAACAGAGAGATGTCACGGAACGAGAGGTAGGTCATCGGTAATCAATCGGCGATCGGAAAACCGTCTTTCCGGCAATTTGGAGAAACAATTCGAAAAGAGCGGTGTGGGAAGAGAAAAAAAAAATCGCAAAAAAAGAGTGTGACACTGTCGATACAGCGAGACAGCTGCAGGACAGATGTGAGATGGGCTTTGTGCGATTATCTCGCTGGATGTGACACTGTGCATTGTGAGCAGGTGAATGCACTTTGAAAAGAGGAACGCGCTCAATGTCAATGACGCAACGACCGAGCAAAGGCATATTCAAACTTTTTTTTAACTAAATTAATACAATAAAATTATGTTTTGTGATCAGAAGCATGGGTACGGGGACACATATGTGAGTGTAGTATTACACTGTGAATACAACATGACAATGAAAATAAGACCTGACAATACTATTGCGTTGTAGAGGTGTGGATTTTCATCACTACAATGTTGTTTTACTTTCATATCTTGTCTTGTGATGCTCTGTTTTTCTCTCCTTCTCTCTCTTTCTTTCTTCCTCTTATTGTATCTCCTTGTAGGAATTTTTCCAAGATGATTTTTTTTTAAGTGTCGGGAGGTAGTGGACATGTTAGTCTACCACTGTCCAATTTGTCGAGGGTGTTTGGATTTGATTAAGGTTGGGGTCCCTCCTGCTGTCCACCCTGCCCATCAATCACATTGATAAGTCCCAGAATGGCGACACATTGCCTGGGAAGAGGACGGGGAGGGATATCAATTTCGCTGTCATGCTGCCTTCGCCCGCAACTCGAAAACATCCTGTGCTGTTTTGGCAGAGGTGCAGGACCGCCAAGGGTGAGGTGAAGGGGAGAGAGGATGGAGAACTCAAGCAGGGGGATGGTGCAGAGGGTTCAGCAAGTGGGAGACGGGGGTTAGAATGGTTCATCAGGGATACGTGATTATATCAAATTTTCACTCATAATCATGATCTTAATAAGATAGTATTATGATTTTATTACCAAATAATTAAGATACATTCAGTAGCACTAAGGATCCTTTAAAAGTGTGGTACTGGGTTTCTTAATTCTAAAGGGTTTAAGACAAACACTTTAGAAACCTAAAAAACTCATAATATACAGAGGTATATATAGTTTTAGTACTTTTTAATAATATGCACCGATCTAAATACACTAAACAACTTCTATACAACTTCATGTGTATTTAAATGTAAGATTTACTTATTTTTACTTTTTTGGTGAAATTCACCTCATTACTTTTTAAGCTGTCAATCGAAATGCACCTTGTGTATTTTTTTATTTTATTTTAAAGACACATGTATGTTCCTTTTGTTTATATGTACAAAATTAGGTAATTCAAATGTATGATGTGGTGACCAAACAAATGTATGTATTTTATGTACATAAATAAATATAATGTACTTTTTACATAAATGTACATAAACTAAATGTATGTACTTTATGTACATAAATAAATATAAATGTACTTTATTTTCACTGAAAAATCCTCCATTAGCATGCATAACAGCTTTAGCTTTATTTTGTCAGAGTTGGAGATTTCTTTCTCGTGAAGTTCTTGCAGTACATCCCAGAGCAGTTCAATAGGATTTAGGTGTGGTGACTGGGCAGGCCATTCCATAATAGATAACAGTCCAGCTGACCGTTTGCTCTCTAAATAACATTTACCGAGTTTAAACATACACTCCAGGTCCTTGACTGGTTTTAAGGTGAAGTTCCAAATAGTTGCAGTCCAGATGGAATGAATCGTGTTGAAGTATGGAATGGTAGCCACGTTGGTTCAGTTTTCCTTTCACATGGATTAAGTCTCCAAACTTTCCTGCTCCAAGAAAACACCAAACCATGTTTTTTGTCTGATAGTCTTCCTGTTCTCCATCTTGCATATGTTATGTCATTTGTTTGGACTCATCTGTCTACATACCATATTTTTCGGACTATAAGCCGATACTTTTTCCCCACGTTTTGAACTCCACGGCTTAAACAAAGAAGCGGCTAATTTATGACTTTTTCCTGGGTTTTTCCCGGTTCCACAAACTTCAAGCCAAAAAACTAAACGACATAACGTTAGACCAATGACATTTCCAAACAGAAACGAAAAAAACGCACCTCACCTGTGTTCTGAGCTGCACGGCATCGGGAGAAAAAAACGATGACAAAAGATAAACTCCTGAGAGAAGTATTTGTGAAAGGAAGGAGGAAGACAGTGAACAATGACTTACTTGGAAGGCTACTGTTTAGATGCAAGTTGTTGTAACGCTTTGAGTCTGGGTCATGGAATAGCGCGCTAACTCCAGTTACAACAGAAATCATATAAGCACACGCAGGTTTCCAAATACTTTATTTTTTTCTTGGCAACAGTTAATATAACAGAATAAATTATCCAAATAAAGTAGTTTAGGTTTTTCGATATTGGATGGACATTTTTTGTAATTCTTTTGTAAATTAATATGTACAAAAAATTAATGGCACATAAAACATGCAACCAGAAATAGAGCCTCTTTCCCTTGTTTGTGATTTAATTAAAGAGTAGAAAAAATTTTAGCTACAGGAAGCAATTGTATTAAATAATTACAATACAGTAAAAATAATTAAAAGGGAGGTGGAGAGTTCATGTTGTGCAGGTGGCCCTACTTCATTTTAACCTGTAATTTTTGCTATTTATTAGCATGCCTCAGTGAGCAGTTAGCTAGAATGAAAAATAAGAAGCGAACAAGGACATATCTGTTACATTGAGAGTAATGAGAATTGATAGAACTGATCACAATGTGATATAAAGAAATGAAGCATCTACACAGTCTTTTATTCAAGCGTCAAGCAGTAGATTAGCCTGGCTATATGTGTGTACATGTGAGATAATCTTTTCATTTAAAAGGTGGTCCAATGCTATTTCATTTGTTTACACTATTAATAAGTTAGATTCTTATGCTAAATATGGCTTAAGCCGAATACACTTCTTCTCTATGTTCATAAGTTTTGTATGGCATCATGAAGGGCAGAATTCCTTGTATGGGCATATGGCAACCAGAGAGAGAAAGAGAGCAAGAGCACACCCTTCACCATGCTTCATTTGGTTATGGAAGTCGTCATTAGCACTTTACAGAACTGAATCAGGAAGAACATCTCCAATGAACTGTGTTTTTGAATGTGAGGCAAGGAGAACCTTATTCAGTACTTACCATATTGACACAACCTGCTGTAGTCATTGTTGCTACAGTTGTTTTTGATGTTCGATTTAGGACTCGGGATCCGATTTTGGATCAAATATTTACCGCTGGATCTAATTGTTCACCATAGTTATATTAGAACTATAAAGATTTCGTTTCCTGTTTTATTTGTTGTGACATCACAGATCCCTACGAAAAAGCTGTTTTAGCTCTTTAGCTCCACCGCCTTCAAGAGCTCAGCTGCTCAACATTGGTGAAAACTCTGTGTTATGCTCCCTTTAATCAATGCCAGCTAGCTTGTCCTCTTGTCCTTTTCATATAAATAATGCTAATTACACATGGTTCCTTTTAAACACAGAGCCTTCTCTTTTCTTCCAAAAAGTCTTTTATTTCCTTTCTAGAAGGTGACTTTATACTAAAGATCCCAGCAGGAAGCTAATGTCACTGACCCTGATGAATCTGATAACTTCATCTATGTCTGGAGCCATCTGCTAAACTTGTATTCGAACGTCTTGTAATATTCACATTCACACACCCAGTCACTCGGCATTTGGTTTTCTGTGAATTTAATAAAATGCCACAGACTCCCCCTTTTTTTCAACTGTTCCTTCATTTTCCTGGTCACTTTTAATGTCCTTGTCTGTACCTTTGAAAACATAATGATGCAAATGACGACAGTTTGAAAAGTCCAACTGCTTTCACAGTCCGGCAGTGAAAGAAAACGGGGGACAAGGAGAAAAAAAAAAAGGTGTCTGCCTTTTCACTGTTGCTAAGTGCTAACTTGGGATTTCCCAAGCCCATTGTCATGTCAGCCAGTGCAGCAGCCTTTCCATTGTGATGATAATGGATTCGGTGTTGTTGGCTCGGAGGTCACGGGGTCAACATAAGCTCCTTAATGGACTGTGAAATAACTCTAACTGCATTAACCTCCTCAGATCACATGGTGCGGCACCCACTCTCCCTCCTGGAATCGCATCGCTTTATGGCCGCCGCGCGATTGGATTGCATTTTAATTGGCAAGGCGTGCACCTGGCAGCGTCGCTCCGAGGAGTTTAATCACTGAAATAGGTGCGACTGAAAGGATATGGTAAACACGTGCGGATAAAAGCTGACAGTCTCGGCGCGTTGTAACAGAAGCATGAAAAGCTCAAAGTGGCCTTCATTAGGCCGGGACTGGCTCGCGTCCGCACCGTGCTTAAGAACGGACCGCTCCATTGAGTTCGCTTGTCAGAGACCTCATGCATGCCCTCTTGCCACAGAAGTCGGTCCCCAAGAGGCTGGAGTTTGTACCGGAGCCTGGGGCCTGTGACTGGGAATTGCTCCCTTAATCACAGTGATTAGGAGCTGACAGCAATACATGGTAATTTAGTGGTAAGACATTTTTTCAAGGAGTTTCGTAGTAGGTTTGGGGGGGGGTGGAGACATCATGGAACAACAACGCTCTGCCCTGATTGGTGGCTTTCTGCATGCTTGACCAGTTACATTTTTATCCATTCATATTAAAAAGGAACGACTGATTTTGCAAAATGTAAAGAGTTAAAAAGTAAAATGTTTGACTTGTAATGTAGTGAAGTTAAAGTAAAAGTCTCCCCAAATGGAAATACGTCAATAAAGTACAGATACTTAAAAAAAAAAGCTACTTAAGCACAGTATTGCATTACATTTACTTACTTACTATTCACTGCAAATAACTACTAAACGTTCAACACATTCAAGACCAAATGTGATGAAAAAACTGAAACATTTTACTTTTTCGCAATCTGTACACATCTTCAGACTGACAGTTTAATGAAATGTTGGTGCCTACTTCAAAACATGGAACATATGTTTGCCTCTAATGTTCCACAGTCACTATAGAAAGGCAGAAATGAAGTGTTCCAAAGGGCAAGCTAATGTTGCCGTCATTAACTTAGATTTCATTTTACTTTCAGAGGAAAGTAGATGACTGACGAACGTAACTAAAGGAATCTAGAAAATTCTTATTTAAAATGCCTATACACAAACACCTGCTATGGGGCTTGACCAGGGACCCACCCTTGACAGGTGAGTTGTGCTGGTATTCGAACCATGACCTTTCGGTCAGACGTCCAGCATAATAACCACTGAGCTACCATTTCCCAAAACCGATGGATAAATGCAATTCCAAGAAAATACAGTACAACTGAACACAAGGTGCGAACCCAAAGATAAAGTGTACATGAATCCAGTGACATGAGTGACTGGAATTTGTATACCGTACATTTAGTGTACAAATTCCAGTCACTGGATCCATGTACACCAAATGTAAAGTGTGAAAATTGTGCAAACTGCAAAGTCAGTGTGCAAAGAGAAATTGATGAGAAATTCAATCGGTGCTTCCTGGATAGAAGAAGAATGAATCATATTGTCATACATCCCCATGATTATATAAATCCATCATTTTTAAGTAAACGTCTGCAGACCTGGTTTAGTGGAACTATGTTACTCCTAACGCAGGATTGTAGTTCTACACATACTTATTAGGCAGCACCAAGTCACTTAACTTGAGGGATTAGGATATGCTTCAAGAGAATCCAAACTAATCCCCCCCACACACACACACCCACCCCTTCTAAGAGTAAACTGAAAGTGACAAAATGAAGTGTTGGACTTTGTAATGCTGATGGAGCATGTTCCGTGTGAATAAAGGATAAACAGTGATTAATTTCCGTCAATAACGGAACGTTCGAGGCATCGCGTCAAAAAAGCCCAACAATTACTTTTCCATTTTTCCTGCCAAATGGGCTGATAGGGGGAAACAGGGGATCATGCCGCGTAAATCAGTCTTAATTTTGCCTTCCCCATTAAAAAGCCGCCATTAAGACCTTCCTCGCCTCATTTCATCTTCCTCTTGTTTCACTTTTTCAATTTGGGCGAAAGGGGGAGTTCACTCATCATAAAATTTCACTTTGGCTGGCCTATCATTTGCATCTGAGCCAATAAATAGCAATTAGCATTAACAATTAAACCAGAGAGTGGAACCAATGACTGCTCTCTTGGAAAGCTGATGAATGGCTATGAAGTGACTTTTTTTTTAACTTTTTTTTTTTAAGTGGGGGTATTACCTTCCATGGCACTGCAGTAAAAGTAAGAGCTCTCAGAGAAACGGCACATCCTAAATGCTGATTTATTCCATACTGTAGTGACCTCCCTCATCTATTGTAATGCAACGCACAAGATGACTGTGTTGAAGCAGAAGAAAGAGACGTTTCCAAACGACTTTCGCTGCCGTCTGCAAAAACGTGTGATTATCCAGAACATATTCCGCATCACATCCATTCGAAGTCACTTTTTAATAGTCAGGAAGAGTTTTCTGAGTGCTAACTATCCTCTATTGCCATTCTTTTATTAGTAGCAGTAAGAACATTTTTGGATCAATGGACAAAACATTTGGAAAGATGCTAACTGGATTAGCGTAGAGCAGTGTTTTGCTGTGAGTCAGCCAAGGGAGACAAATGGCTCTGTTTAGCCCCTCATGGCACTCAAGCACATTTTTAATGTCTTATTTTAGTGACCCATTTTATTCTCCTTCTGTGGAAGATCAAAACAGAGTACAGGGTTCAAGAGGCATACAGGATAACCGTTACCACTGGTGTCTGGCCGTTCTCCAAAATTACACCCCTCCACTGTTTTAGCTGTAAATGTCCGATTGGTGTACAAAGGCTATTTGCACATACCAGACATGCAGCTGGACTTCGAAACGAATTAGCTCATGTTGTCTGTACCTTTATAAATTCATTTAGTCGCATTAATCATCTGGTAAAAGCGCTGACAGGGCAGTTTAGGTGCCCCTAGCTAACAAACCATGGACTAAGGACAGTGGCACCCAAAAGCAAAAGAGGGACCCTGAAATTGGAAGAGAGTGGCTTTAGCTCTCTCTCTTTTTTTTTTTTTTTTTGTCCTTTTATTAACATAACAGGCCCATTAGAAAGCTCCCTGTTCACCTTCAGTGGAGCAGCAAATGAAGAAGCTTCGGAGCGCAGGACTCCTACAGCCTCGCGCGGTCGCAGCCCAGGCCAGCGCCACCCGTGTTTTAATGCTTGTAAGAAACAGATGTTCCTTCCCTGACAAATCTCTCGCTTTGATTTATTAGTCATTTGCTCAAAGCACAATGGAAAGTCTTTGGGCCATTAATTAAATCCCACGCCAAAATAAAAACGGGGCCGTCACAAGCTCATTACTGGTAAATGACTTTGACACATCGTCACATCTCAGAGTAGAAGCTAAAGCTCCTTTCTGGAGGTAAGAGGAGAACGTGAACCAGGTCCGGTCTGCTGGATCCAGAGTTATTACATCTGTGTATAAAACATGAGCGTTAAGATTAAGATCTGTGAATAAGGTCTTCCGGTTGTGTCAAGACAAGCCAGCATGAAATCGATTTAAATTGGAGCCGAAGAAAAAAAGAGATTTAATACGTTTTACTAAGCAAGGAGGATGAAAGCTATAAAAGAAATGCAAGCAGTATGAAATTGATACCTCTGATAACTTTGTTGTAGTGTTTCTGAAGTGCGGAAAGACTGTACGCTGACAACATGAAGGCAGTCAGTCTTTTTGTTACAGCCTTTAGACTATAAAACTGCCTCAATGAACATTTTCACACACAACAGCTGGAAGTGTTTGCTAAGAAAGGGGTGAGGATGCCTTGTTAATGATAACAGCCAATGGAGAATGACCAGACGGACACGGAAAGCAACAGTAACCCTTTACAGTAATGGTGAGAAGAAAAGCATCACAAAACCTCTAAAGGCATGAGGTGGATGAACTACAATAGCACTTGTGGTTAGTAAGAAATCAAAGGTAAACCTCTGTGCACATTTCCTTCATAGTAAATACAAAAACAAAACTTTTCTGTCTGATATGAAGAAGTAGTTGAGGAAGAATTAAAACAAAATGACACTTGTTTCAAATACGTCGAGCAGCAGAGAAGGTTTAGGTAAACCTAATGACACATATAATACTTGGATTAACAATCCGAAACAATGATCTGACACCAATGTCTGTATAATGTGTCAGATAAACAAATTTATTTTTTATTTTTTAAATGACCATTCATTGACCTGAACAAACACATTTCGCACGTATTCTACATACAATATTACGTTTTTGGTGGTTGTTTTCCAACTTTCACCATTCACTTGATCTAGGAGACCCAAACATGCTCCAGCAAGACAATGAGCCTTTATACTTATAAAGCCAGCTCCATGACGATATGGTTTATATGGGGTATATTTATTAATGATTTGTTTGTTTATTTACATGTATATAAAAATCTATTATTTTCTGTATTTGTTAAATGATTCAATATTTTTGATAAATTACATATTTATATTGTATTAATAAATTATATATTTGAATAAATGATTAATCAATTATAGATTATATTAGTTATTATTTGTTAAACCCCAAACTAAACACTATTCTTTAAGGCTCCTTGGTTGATTACACCATGTCTTGATATTTTCATGTTACGATGGGTCCATAAACACATCATATATTCATACTTGTGTGTATACTGTCAAAAACTGTCAATTTTTTCCCCATTTGCAGCAGCAACTGTTTCATTTTCAGTACAAAGGTGAAACACAGACACTCATGTCCATGGGCATGGCTCCCTCTTATAGCTGCCAGTTGCAGTGTGTCAATGAGCTCCTAATTACCTTTTTAGCTTCACCAGTTGAGAGCAATTATAATGAGGGAATGGTTTTGTCACCCCCCACCTCAAAACACTCGAAACACAATAGTGCTTGGGGGAGTTTGCACACACACACACACCAGGCCATCTAAACGACTTGCCTTACGCGCCATGGTGGGCGCTGTTACACCCCCAGCGGAAGTGTTATCCGCCGTGTCATCCCGATAATCATACGGTCGTTATATATTTTTTTAACATTTTTTATGTTTCTACAGCCCTCATTACGAAACCTTCCCATGCTCTTAATGGCATAATGGTTAAAATCCCGCTGAAGAGATGACTAATAAACTCTCTGCTGGGTTTTGTTATGTGTTTTGTAAGAGTTAATAGCGTTTAACAACTTAGAATTAGGGATTGCTTCGGTGCAATGATACCATCGGCGCAGCTCTTCGGTTCCAACTTGTCCTAAGGCTTGTTTTGAGACCTCAGTTTTGCATCAGCTGACCGGTAGAGTCACGCAATTTATCGGTCGTTTATTATCGTAGCCTCAGCACATGCTCATCCTTCAGGTCGTGGTGAAGGTCCCAGGTCTGCGATCTTAGAATGTAAAAAAAGATACAGCTCGACTAGAACTTTGCCCTGAACAGTGGCTTCATTACACGCTCTATAGGGGAGCGACTGCTATTGATAAGAAGATTAAATACCGATTGACTGCCACTGAAAAGGTGCGTGCTTTGATAATCTGTTGTCATTGTTCTGTGGCCCGAGTGTGTGAATCACTTCACTTGATAAAAGCGCTGAGTGCAGTGTAAAAATACCCCTCTCGGCGCCTGTGACCGCTGCGGGCCTCTATCCGTTTGTAGTGGCTCCTGCAGCAAAGGCACATCGAGGACTGCTATAATTAAGCGGCATCACTTCTCAATGACAGTTTAATGATGCTGGCCCTCAATAGAAGAGACAAGAATGCTTCGGAGCATCTGCTGAAGATAGTCCCTCAGATGGAATGACAAAACACACACACACACACATGCATGCACATCCAAACGGCTAAAACTTCCTTAGTGCCTGCTGCCGCGAAGACCGCAGGGGATGGGGCCGCTCTAATTAAGTCAGTCTATGGGGAGAGCTGGTGTCATTTCTACTTGGCATCAGTGCTCTGAAACTGGCAGTGTGGCTGGCACCGGTGCAGCTCAGAGGGGATTCAGATTTTGAGGGGCAAAAGAAGTAGGAGACTTGTAACGTATTTGGAAAGCAACGAAAGTGCCTTGGCATGCCTCGTTCTACCATTTTCGTTTTTTTTCTTTTTCCCACGTTGGGCATTTGTCACACCAATGTGACTAAGAATCTCTTATTGTTGGAGGACATACAACATAATAAATAGATGCTGTTGGTCTGATTGGATCACTAAATAAGTGAATTCCTTGAAAGTGTGATCGAAATGGTGCGGAAAACAAAAAACATCGACCGAACAGCAGTTTAGCAGATTGATCTGACTTCTTGTCTTGTCTTGTGAAACCCAAGTGAGCAGTCTTTATACAAATATGGTATTGGAGATATATTTTTTCTTGGTTGGAATAACTTGCCTAGAGGTTTTGAATCTGTATAGACTTTATTAAAAGGTTACAAAGCAACATTTGCAAACACTCCAGGATTCAGTTTTGAACACACATCTATATACATCCCATTCCATACATACTGTGTCTTCCAGTATTTCTAGAAAAGGCATCTTTATCTTGTGTAAGCTCCTAAAGGGCGATCAATAACTTCAAATACATTTTTTTAGCTCCTGTTTATAGGAACAAGGTATTTTTTAGATGTTTCCCAAGCTTTAAATACTTCACTCAAATACAGTCAAATACAGTGGTAGACAGTAAGGAAGTAAATGTATTTCATTACTCTGTTTAAGTAGCTTTTTTTCACATATTTGTACTTGTAAGTATTATTTCCTTTTGGGGAGACTTTTACTTTAACTTCACTACATTTCAAAGTCAATTATCTTACTTTTTACTCAACTACGTTTTGCTAAATGAGTCATTTCTTTTTATTTATAAGCGGATAAAAACCGGTCAAATATGCAGCAAGCCACCAATCAGAGTAGAGCGAGCGCTCTGTATTGAACTTGTTTTGATTGCCGCTTGGTGATATCTACTACGCACCCACATACGGTTCCGCATAGGTTCAACAGCAAGCAGAACATTTTCTGAGCAATAAACGATGGAAGAAACTTCTTACTTATTTGCACAAAGTAGTTAAAACAAAAAGGGGGGTTGGGCTCATGATAATTTTAATTAATATCAATTAGTGTTTGACTCAATATTATAATTTTATTAAGAGATTAGTGTTTTAAGAGTAACAATAGAAACTTTCCACACAAACTGATTTGATTAAACAAAGAGTCTTGTGACGAAAATGGTAAATGTTAAATGTTATATTCATAATAAACTAAAGTACTTTGGATGATTAAGTACATTTGAAAGCAAATGTACTTTATCATACAAAGTACTATGTCTACTTTGTCCACCACTGGTCAACTAGTAGAATAATTTTCTCTATTCTACTAGAATGGAAAAGTAGAAAAATTGTATATTGAATCTAAATCAATAAATATATTCCACAGAGAAAGGTATTAGGATATCAATTGGTTAGGTGGATGAGCTACAACTGCAGAAGACCTCATCAATTTCCTCTCCTGTTGGCCAAGTAGAAATCTGAAGCTACAGTAGACAAGTAGGTAATGTCCCAATCTTTTTTTTTTTTTTTTTTTTTTATTATCTTTAAGCGTGTATCAGTCCATCTCCAGTTATACACCTCTGGTCTCAAAGAGATACTCTGAAAACATCTAAAATATCATCCTTAATATAAACACACACATACAAATACACTCACACTCTCTGGCCTTAGGACAGCCAGCAGCCTTGACACGGTTCACTAGGAAATGACAAGAGTGGACACCACTGTCACCAATGAAATGCCTGCCTTCATCCTCACACCGCTCCGAGATCTGGCAGCCAGCCACTCTCGGACATGATACGAGGAGACAAGCCAGGGATGTTCTCTTTTTCCCCACATCGCACAGATTTGAGAACGCTGCCGCAAAGCAAAAATATCATTGCTTTCGAGCTCCTGTGTCTCATTACATGAATTCACACATTCACACAATTGTTTTGGGCTTTTTTTTTTTCCATTTCCTTTGTGTGGCTTCAGCGGATTACAGGTAGAATTTCCCTGCGAGCTTTTTGCCAAGGTTATGAGTAGCATGTGCATGCCAGTGTATAAAACGCAGACCTCAAGGCGAAAAGAAGTTATGCAAAGGCTGCCATTGATCTTAGTTGAAGATTTATTCACTGAATGACGTTCACGTATCGATCGGGTGGACCACCCCTCCCAAAAAAAAAAAACCCGAATCGTTTCAAAAGGGCCAAAGGTGACAAATAAGCGCATAACGAATACATAAAAGACAGAAAAATGTCAAGGAAATAGATTTAATAGGCAACACCTGCTCCTGTCAACCGTATCAAGAGATGTTTGTGCGCGAGACTGCGCACACACTCAAGAAACCGACACCGCAGCGGCACTTACACGCTCTCGTAAAGCATGTGAAGTTTTCTTACAATCCCAGAGGTTTTCTCCAGCTGTGGCATGAGGTTACAAACAGAAAAATGTCAAGGAAATAGATTTAATAGGCAACACGTCAACCGTACCGTTTTATCAAGAGATGTTTGTGCGCGAGACTGCGCACACACTCAAGAAACCGACACCGCAGCGGCACTTACACGCTCTCGTAAAGCATGTGAAGTTTTCTTACAATCCCAGAGGTTTTCTCCAGCTGTGGCATGAGGTTACACGCTTTAATGGAAATGGTTTTCCTTTGCTGCCATTCCATCCTCGTTCGTGTTGCAAAGAAATTTGTCTTCCGTGTCCCAGAGCATATAAACGAGTCAATCACCAGAATGAGGAATGATTCATTTATGGCCTTTTTCCTGCACCTGAGTCCAGAGGAGCTGTATTTTTCCTGCATCTGCTACTTCACATCCAGACTAAGGGAAAACGCCGCAACAGGTCTCTGGGAAATATTTGGCATTTATGGCATGGACGGCTGCACAAAGGTGTAGTGTAGTTGAAATGGTTATTTTATACACACCAGTGTTTTATATTATTAATATGATATATATTATAAATATTATTCGTTATATTATACATGTTCAAAACTTTTTACAAAATTATAACTTATGTAGATAAAAAATGTGAGTCTAATAGAATTGTACTTCAATCACCTTGAGTTTATGAAATGTATTGAATTTATTCAGTTATACAATTCATGCAATCATTGTACAGGTCATTGTCTTAAGCATAAACAACAAGCGCATTTACACATTTTCTGTCTATTCAACATGCATTTTATCTTAAAAAACAAAGTTTATACTTAATACAGGATGCGAAATAACATTCACTAATCCGTTTTATGGCTAACTATATACTGCCTGAGGGTAGGTCACCCACTCTATTAAAAAAAAAGATAAAATCAAAGGATTTATCCTGTACACTGTTGTTGTAGTATTGGCCAGTGTGTGTGGTGTGGGGGGGATTTCGGTGGGGGAAAACGAGGTTGTTTGCTACAATTTTTTTTTTTTTTTAAAGGAGAGATATGGTCCCATTATGGAAGAATATATTCTGGTCCAAATTTTTACAAATATAATTCATTTTGTTTGAACCTAACAGCAACATTGGGTTATCGCTACTGTTTGAAATGAACAGATACAGCTATAGGATTAGGTGGTGTTGCATTGGGCTTAGGATAAGAAGGTTGTGAGTTTAAATCTCAGTCACACCAAGCTGCTGCTCTTGGGCCCTTTAGTAAGGCCCTTGTAGCTACTCAGCTGTTGGATAAGTGCATTCAAATGCCATAAATGTAAACTCCAGGTGTGCATCCAAACTCGAATCTTTCAATAGAAACAAAAAAGTTTATTCATCCTAAGTAACTGCTGCTTAGGATCATAGTGGTTTAAATAAGGCTTTTTTATTTTAGGAGGGAAAACATTTCAACAAATGTATATAATCCTAGGGTCATGCTAATGAGGTTGAGGAATCAACAAAGCCAGAATTTGCACTTTATTCTTTCTTGCATTTCTACTATTGTTGGATTTCAAAGTGTTTTCAGGGTCTAACTGTGTATTAGCAAGCACTTTATTTCTGTCAGGATTAAGGTGGATCTGGAGTTGGTCCAGGGAACACTGTATTATAAGAAGAAATGCCTACTGGCATGCTTTTTGGAGATGGCACACAGAAACTAGAAGAATCGCATGTATGCACAGGAAGAACATGTGAAAATTTAACAATGATATAACCACAATGATGATATTCAACTTTGGAGATGTGAGTAAATGGCAATGTAGCACCATTGTATTTTTTTTTTTTTTTTTTAATTCAGGACAACAAAAAAAGTCTGGAGAACAATGGAGAATAAGTTCTTGCCAAAACGGTTGATCATGCCACCATACTACTGCATATTGTTCAAAATTGTATACCGTATTATAAAGCATACCACCATTTTTTTTCTTAATGGACATCCCCAAATCTTTAGATTCTTCTTCTACGTTAGTCTCTACTGCACTTTAAATCAGGGATGCAGCTTCTTTGTGCATTCAAACAGTGATTAAAACTCATGTAGTCTGACCCTGATCTATAGTCTACCATGAAATAAATGGATTTCTGGTGTTAAACTCAAGATGTCATAAACAAAATACTGTTTTAAAACGAATCATCATCAATAAAGCATCGTGTAGTAATTCAAGCATCAGCTGCAGGATCAAAACCAAAACGATATGCAGAAGGGCGGGGTTTTTTTAAACCAAAACGAAATGGAGAAGGGGGGGGTTTTTTTTTTTTTTTTTTAGCTATAAAACCAACGCAAGCGTGCTACTGTACACCTGCGCCCGCATTCGACTTTACACACCAAAGGTTGGCTCTATTGACACTTTCAACCTTGATGCCATCTCCATTTAAAGCAGCGAGGCGACTGGAGGAGGATGAAGGTTTAATGAAACACAATTCATTGGGCTTCCTAAAAATAAACCTGAGTGTTTGTCACACACACACACACACATGCAGAGGTCAGTACTGAAGTATAAAATAAATTATTGTGCTGGTGATTGAAATAATTACATTGTGGTGCAGTCAGGCGAGTTGAAAAGCTGCTCAGTGTGCAGCCAACAACAAAAACATGACAATGCCAGCAATTTTTATTATTACTGCTAACATTCTATTATTACTGGTCATGTTACAAAAACATGTTTACAACAAATACTGATTTCTAATAATGTTAACAACATCAATAATAATAATTATAATTATTATTATTATAAATTTTTATTAATTCAGATTATTACACTTAATGTTGGTTTGTTCTTAAAATAAGTAAATAAAATAAAGCAAGAAATAATGTTATTTTTTATGATGATGATTTATTATGATTTTTGTTGTTATGGGTGCTGTTATCATAAATAAATAAACAAACAAGCAGATAGATAGATAGATAGATAGATAGATAGATAGATAGATAGATAGATATTATTATTATTATAATATTAATGTAATTTTTTATAATTGTTGTTATTGTTGTGTGTGTTGTTTAATAAATAAGTAAATAAATAAGTAGATAGTTATTGTTGTTATGGGTATTGCTAAAAATATTTTTTTAAAAAGATGCTTATTAATGAATTATTGTTGTTGTGGATGTACATAAATGTACCTAAAACAAACAAAGAAACAAACAGATAAACAGAATTAATTACTGATTTCAGCCTGAAAGAATTCCAGCTCTAAAAGCCCAGCTGCTGTATTAGGAAACTTTTTTAATGCCTCGTAATGGGAACCGAATTTTCCTTTTTGATGGTAAACATTTAAACGACGTAGAGAAGATCTATTAATTAAAATGTTTGTGTGGCTCCAGACCTCGTCTTTACCTGAAACCTTCAAGGACACTTCCACCGGAGTGCATTCGGAAATGCGTGGCTTTAGGCCAGTTATCCTACATCTGCCATTTTTATTCTCTGTTTGCTCAAATTAAAAATGACATCTTCATTCCACTTCTCTGTCCGTCTCCGTCTCTTTTTCTCCCTCGCTCTCCTTCCTCCTCCTCTCGGTCTTCAAGTGTGCATTTGTCAAAAATGTAAGCATAAAAGGAGTGGTTATGTTTTCCCTGCCGGCTATGGGTGAAGGAAAAAAACTTCCTCTTTCTGAACCATAAAAGAATTTCCTCTTTTTTCCTCTATTCATTCTGACAAGATATTACAGTACATTCAAGGCCGTCTGCTCTGTGAAGTACATTTTCTTTTGATTCAGTGCTATCATACATATTTCCTATGGCATGCACTTTATTTAACATACTATATATATATATATATATATATATATCTAGCATAAATGAATACCTTCAATACCTTCAGCAGAATTGGGATGGAAGTGTCCTGAGTGTCCTGTTATAGAGCTCTGACCTAAACTCTATTTACCACCTTTATGATGAACTGGAATGCCGACCGCAACCCCCACACTCCAAAATCTAGTGGAACATCTTCCCAAAAGAGTGGAAGGAATTATAACAGCATATGGGGCTGAAGGTAGAATGTTCAAAAACATGTGAAATGTTATAGTAGTCCCATATTACAAATATTGAATAAAATAATTTATGATTTCGAATCATCTACTTAAAAAGTTAGGGAGAAAAAGATGACTGCATAATGTTTCTCATAAATTCTTCTCGATTCGATTGGTTTCATCCCCTGTATATCTCTTTCACTCTCTATCGCGTTCTCACTCATATACACACCCAAAACTCTTGAAACAAGGGCAGCTGAAAGTCAGAGAGTGTATTGCAGCTTCAGTGTCACATGAAGTATACATCGTGGCAGATTCGTACGGAGGCCCTGTGGCTCTGATGGCACAAACATGCCAAATAGTTTGAACACACCGCTTCTGTGGCTGTTCTACTGTCGTGTGGTTTCTGTTGGCTCCAGTGTGAGCGAACTGAGACAGGCCAGACAGGGACAGAGTAAGAGAGACAGAGAGAGAGAGAGAGAGAAGGTAAAAGAAGCATCAGAAACAGGACTTCCACACATCAACAGCAGCATTCCTCAAGTCCATGAATTTTTTCCTTTGTTTGTTTCACTCGTTTATTCGTTTAAAATATATCAGATTTGTATAGAATTAAAAAAAATAGTTTCTGGTTAATTTTAGGGTTAGGGTTATTTCATTGACAATTTCAAGGTATATTTCCTATATATAAAATGTTAAATATAAAAGATTACATGGCCTGTAGCTTTTGTATAGAAATATTTTTTTTTATTGTATAGGGGAATTTTTAGTGTTAATATAAGTTGTGTTTATGTATTATTTACTTAAATTCAATTCAAGTTCTAATTTGTCCCAATAGAATTAAATACATTGGGAATATATAAATTAGTCACTATACCTCCCATGTATCCCTAATAAACAAGTGAGTGGCAAAAAAGGCAAGGAAAACTTCCCATAGATAGATAGATAGATTGATGGATGGATGTCATATGTATTCCTGGCTCATAATTAATTAATATATATTTGAGTTGGAAAAAATGTCAATAATTTTTAATAATGATATATTTATATCATAACAACCACACACACACACACACACACACACACACACACACACACATTTGTATTGCCATTTCACTATTTTACATTTAACTCTTAAATGTCCTTGAAAGAAAAATCGGAATCGTGTTATGATTATTAAAGAAAATGGACGTTAACGTCTTTTTTCAAGCTTCTAGACAAATATCTACGTTTACAGTACTTTTTTTTTTTTACTTGAGGAGACGTCTAGACACAGTGTTTCCACTCTCTCTGAAATGTATAACATAAGTGAGAGAAGCTTGTTCTGTTTTCCAAACTCTCTGACTTTTTATGAGTTGCCACTCAAATAAAAATGACATTATTATATAAATTACAATTTTGTAGTCTCCAACTTTAAAAAAAAAAGGTGGTGGCCCATTAAACAATAGCAATTAAATTTCTCCAAACTCCCTCCTCATACCATTAACTGTAATATCTAATTAAAACTCAAAAAGGGAGTCACCTTTTGATGGATAGGATCTCTTTTTACTATTTTGCATTTTAATGTTCATTAATAAACTTTTATTGTTTTGCTAATTATAATACCCCCTTTTAGATAATGACTTCTCATGGTTTGTTATAAAAGCCAGTCAGCTACATATGGAGCGAAGTCTCGAATCAGACTCACACACACGTGGATTCACTTCGAATAAAATCCCAATTCCGTGTATTTACAGATAAACGCAATTTTTACGCACAACTGGTTTTAAAGTTTGCTGGATGGACTTGAGGTTTCTCTCAGCACCTGTGTTTCTTGTCTCCTTTTTTCTGCTTTTCCTCCAAGTGCCAGACATTTGCAGTCGTTTTGGTTGGTTAGTTTTGGCACCAGAAATAAGTTCGAAATGCCTTACTTTTTTATTTCTGATAACCAAACTTGATCTTGACTTTTCTCTAGCAAAAGAATAAAGAAATATATAGATTATAGCAAGCAGTTTGACTTGACCGAAGCCAGACATTTTTCACAAGTAGTGTGAAACTGCATTACATAAACTTTATTACTATTAAGCCACAGCACTATTTCCATCGTACTGCAGAATATTAATGGCGCTTAGCTTTACTTGTTGTTTGCAGCTCTGTGGCTCCAGTTAGATCTCTGAACGATATTAGTTGTATTGTACAGCAATCTGTAGCTGAAGCTGAGGAAGCTTTTCCAGCTGAGATGGAAGAGCTGGTCTTTTTCTTTCTCAGAAAAAAAAAACAGGGAGGAAAAAGAAAAGGAAGAGCAGAGAGGAGGACCCAGCGGATGTGTAGATTGATCAGGGCTAGTAATGGGCCAGTGATAACCTTGTGTAATGATATGTTGCTGCACTCGTGATTCCCGGGCCTCATGATGGATGACGACGGCGAGTTGATAGTGCCATTACTCACTGACACACACACCTGGCTGACACCCGTCCCCTCCGGACCCACACCGGAGCCCCCAGAGCCCTGCATGCCGACACACTCGACTCGGCGAATTCCTCACTCTGCACAAATCCCAGTAAAGTTACGCCTGTACCCCTTTTGTAGGACGTCACCCCACCCTTCCTCTTTCTCTCTCTCTCTCTCTCTCTCTCGTTCTGTGCTTTCCTCAACACACACTTTTTCTCTTGGCTTCAAAAACAATAAGATCAGTACTTTACTGTGTATTTAAGAATTTCCTTTACAGGTTTAACATCATATCAGTATTTTTCTTTCTTTGATCTTTCTCACTCTCACTTTCTCTCTCTCCCTCTCCCTCCCTAAAACATTGCGGGGTTTTTTTTTTGAACATTTTACACTTTTTCATGCAAACAACTTGAAAACTTATTTCAACGACTATTAAATAAAGTACAAGTCAGTAGTCAAGTTTATACAGCTTTGTTCAATTAATTTCACATAAAGTGTCCTCACTATATGTCTCACCTCTATTTGGTTTTTTTTCCACCTCCAAGACCAGACTTCAGCTGTGGTAGAGCAGATTATCGACTCAAAATCAAAGACCATCAGGGAAAATTGCTGCTGACACAAAACCTTCAACAACCACTTTTTTCGCAGGCTGAATTACAGAGGCTCTACAGGTCCACCATCCCTCAAACTGCACACCAGTCTAGGGCAACTCTTCCACTATTCCTGTGAACATGACAAAATGCTAATAAAATGTTTCAGATTCAGATTTTGCCTGAAGTCCTTGCAATTTGCAAACCAGGAATTTTTTTTTTATTTGAATTTTGTTTGATTAATAAGTCGAGATATATCAAAATAACGAATTATATTTCTGCAAAATATGTAATTTGTTGATCTTTTTTTAAATAATAATCAGCATCTTATTAAATAACCCACTTAATACAAACATTTAGGTTCCCTGGTGGTCTAGTGGTAAGGATGCGGCGCTCTTACCGCTGCGGCCCGGGTTCGCTCCCCTGTCAGGGAACTGACCCCAGCCACTTTTAGTGCCAGTCCCAAGCCCGGATAAATGGGGAGGGTTGCGTTAGGAAGGGCATACAACACAATATGGCTAAAAGTTTGTGGACACCCGAGCAAAATATTAAGTTTTTTTTATTTTTTATATCGCATTCCACATGCACTCCTGTTATCATAAACTCCACTCTTCTGGGAAGATTTTAAACAAAGTTTTGGAGATTTGTGCTCATTCAGATACAAGGGTCCATTCAAGAACTCTTTCACTCCAACCATGTACACAATCACGGATCTGGAATTGTGAACAGGGACATTGGCATAGACTTGTCTCCTAGTTCAAGTGAATTAATAACTTAATGCATCCAAAGACGTCCCCAACTGCAGCTAGGTGTCCCAATACTTTTGGCCATAGTGTGTAATTCTAACAGATAAGTGCTAAGAGAAGTGAGAACTGCAAACACTGTGTAGGAGTGCCAAAGTGAGTGGTCCTTTAAACCTGAGAACATGAGGCCACACACAAACACACACACACACACACACACATGCTCTGACACCTACAACACCACCAACCACCCAACACACAGCAGCCTCAGTCTATCAATCACTCCTAGCCAGTGCTAAGAACCTGGAGGAGAAATGATAGAAAAGAATCATTCAGAGAAGGTGAAAAAAATAACATCAGTCCCACTGCTCCCCTTTTTTCTGCAAACCACTCTAAATATTTTTATCCTTTCAGTCGTCAACAAATAGTCAACAAATATAAAATCTATAAATCTAAGTTTTATTAAGCAATAATAAAGAAAGCTCAGAAGCGCACTACTTTTTACGCAGCTACTCCGTTTTGTCCTGCACACACACACACACACACACACACACACACACGCGCGCGCGCGCACACATTTTAATCCTGACGTTTCCTCTGTAGGAATGTCTCGTGGTGAAATTGAACCAGGTCGCCTCTGCGTTTTTGCACCTGTCACGCCTGCCTGTGCATGAAGCAGCTTGAACTGTTTGCGCATGTTTCCCAGCTGCAATATTTACCTGTCTGTCAGCGTATAGTCGCCTGACAGGCAGAATTACAGATGCCATTTTGAAGTGGAAATATTATTCACTGGCTCTGGATTTTGTTAAAGTCGTTTGTCAATAACGTCTAGTAACCTTGATGCACCAGCTGCTGTAACTGTCTATAAAATTGAGACACCAAGGACAGCCAGAATAGGATCAAACGGGTTGTATCTTAAATAAGGGGCAAAAAAGTGCACTTCTAATTCCCATTATTTTTCCATATACACTCTGAATGCACTCTGAACTGCGGAAATGTTTTTCCCAAGGTTTTGTGAACACACGTCTATTGACAAAGCAGATGTTAATTGATTCGATTTGCAGGCAGAACTGACATCCGAGTGCAAAGAAATAAAAAAATAAATAAAAAAGAGCAAATAACGGGCCGCAAATTGAAGTTTAGTGGATAATTAGCATTAAATGGGCCTCTTAATTGGGTGAGAACGCAATGAGAAAAACGCCCGTATTTCACTTTGTCTTCATTAACGCCGCATGAAGCGTTCATTTGATTTATAATAATGAAGTTAAATAGGAGATATTTACTCCGGAGCTCAAAGCATGGCATCGGCGTAGCATTTGGGGGGAAAACGAACAGGAAACAAACACGTGAACGTGCAAATGAAACACCGCCTGGTTTAAAGCGGTTCCTCGTTGCCGAAATCACAGCGCTCCGGACACGTTCTAGCCAATTCCGGATCATTCCAAGTAGACATCACATAGCACACAGAAAAAAACAGCTTACAACTCAGTCAGATCCGAGCATGAAAAAAAAAGCAAATGGAAATATGGTAATTGGGAAATGAGAGTGAAAAGGAGAGGTGTGGAGTCTGGGAAAGTGTGGCGGTAGCGAGGAGCCCGCACACCACCCCTTCCTGAAGACCGCACCTGGGGGATTCTGGCCATATGTTTAAGCTTTGTCTTGTCCTACAAAGTTAGCCTGCCCTTCAAATGCTTCGCCTGTGACATGGAGAATATGTGCTGCAAGTGAGGGAGCCTGAAGAATAGGGAGGGAGAGTGCGAGAAAAGATAGAGGGAGGGCCAAAGGAGAGCGATCGCTCCTGGCTCCTACTGTAGAGGCCAACTGCTGAACTGATTATGGTATAATTAAGGTTGTAAAGCAGTGCATATTATCCACCTGCATAGGGCTCGAATCCCCCGCACTAATAAGGCAAATGAGGGGCGTCCAGCTTGCAGGTTTGGGACAGAGAGTACGGGCAGATTAATGCTGTTTATCGAGAGCCGTTCAAAGCATTACAGGTACAGAGGCGTGGTCGTTTGTCATTTTTAAAAGCTGGCAAATGAAATTATTGGAACAGGTAAACTAAAGAGACAAAGTGGAACTGCGCTTCTAAAGGTTACCGTTTTGCAAGCTATGTGTTTTCAGGGCTTTTTTTTTTTTTTTTTTCTCTCCCTCTCCCTATCACCAGGCTCCTGGCGGGCCACTTTCATTTGCCTTTAAGTGGCTAAATTGGGAATAATTACCTCGACCATAAACAGAATTTGATTAAAGGACAAAAGACACCTATGAGGATGTATAGGGGAGATTTCAATTGGATTTGCATAACTGTTAAGTGTGAGAGAAACAGCCACGCTCTCATTCCAGCTCATAAGCAGATGTGCACACAGCTTACACACACACACACAGCCATGTGAGGTTGTACAGTGTGTTATTCCTCTGCATAATCTCCATTGCACACTCATTCCTTAAAAAACATATTCATTGAATTATTCATTTATTGGTAATTATTGAGATTCAGCTTAATTTCATTTCAGTTCTGGATTTCAAACAAAGCAAAAAAAAAAGCTTTTGCGTGTGTTTTCTGTCCTTTTTTGCTGCTTTTACCTGTTTGCCTGGTGTCCTCCATTTTCATCTTGACTTTCTTTATTTTTTCCACATTTATAAAGCAGTTCCTGGTTTACTACGAAAGAATCGTACTCATCATCAGTCAAACAATTTTCTTTGTTAAAGGAAAAATTTGGTTTACATGCACATTTATAGCACGGTGGTGGAAAGAAACGTTCACATGTTTAACAATAATAAAAATAAAAAAAAGAAAAGAAAACCTTTATAAGAAAAGGGAGCAAAAAAGTGTATATATATATATATATATAATTATGGATACAAACATAGGTTTGTATCCATAATTCTTACAACTTGGAATAACTGATGGTTTAAATTAATGTAATATTATTATTATTATTATTATTATTGTTGTTGTTGTTGTTGTTGTTGTTGTTGTTTATATTATTTTTATTAATATTATTAATATTATTGTGATTATATGCATGTGTTATTATTGTACGTTTTATTATTATTATTATTATCATTATTATAATGATGTTGATTATATATTTTATATGCATTATATGTATCATTATTATTTGTAATAATAATAAATATATTATTATTACAATATGTATAGATATATTTGTATTATTATTATTATTATTATTATTTTATTTCTTTTTTTTTTATTATAAGCAGAAAAAGAACAAGAACAAATTGGACAGACTTGTCCATAAAATATTGCACTGCTTTTATTTTTTATCTACATATTTTATTCTACTAAATTATATATTATATGATATATTGTATAAACTATATATTGCATTAGATGTTCTTCAATATGCTCTGAGGTTCCCTAAACTCCTGAAGCACTGTTGTGGTAAAGGTGCTCTGAAGGACGAGCTGTTTGTGAGATGTGCTGGGAAAACTGGAACTTGCTGATTTTTTGTGTTTACCTAATGATTTTATTTTCCGAAGGACAAACAAGTAACCAGTCTGTAGCCTCTATAAATTATTACAGAACACAAAAACAACAGATTCTTCATGTCCTACTGTCGGACTGAATCGCATTCTTTTTTTCTTTTTTTTCTTTCTTTTTTTTTTTCTTTTTTTTTATGAAAGGGGAAAAAAGGAAGAAAAAAAAGAATACCTTCATCATTTCATTGTAGAGGGAGCCCCCTAGTGATGAGAAAATATTCTGCACCTGGTCCAAAGAGTTTTTATAATAGTTGATTTCATGATTAATCAGTTTGCTAAATTGCAGAAACACAAAAGTGTATTTGGTTTGGGGAAATATTGAAAAAGACTTTACTCATTGAGATTATTCCTTATAATCTATATTTATTTATAATTATCTGTAGCATTATTTATAGTAATAATGTATTTCTCTCTCTCTCTCGCTCTCGCTCTCTCTCATTTTCTATATATATATCCATATCCAAAAGAATCATAAAAAAAGCCAAAAGTAACTTTATTTATTACTTTATTATTTGTTATCTATAGTTAATGTTTTTTATCTTTTATTTATCATTTGATTATTTTCATTTTCCTAGTTTTTATCGTTTTTCTGAAATTGTCGGCTCAGTGCATGTTTCGGTTAGAGTCATAATGCATTGCATGACAGAGAGTAAGAGAAAGAAATAGAAAGAGAGAGAGAGAGAGAGAGGGAGAGAGGAAGCGAGAGAGAATGGGATGCCAGTATGCCCGCTGGTCTCCAGCACCCGGAAGGATTTCTAGCACACCTTATTAAACACTACTTGATAGGGTCAATAGCTCCCTCTCCGAAACACAATCCTAGAACAATTTCAATTTTAATAGCTTTTACTATGTATTTCATCAGAGGAATAAAGTGAAATAGAGACTTCCCCCCCCCACCAACGTTGAAATAGAGCCATCAAAAAGTGGCACCGACACATTCCAGCCCGGGAGCTTGGCGTAATTATCCCAGCGGATGTGGGCCTCAGAAGCTCGGTCAGCCTCGTTCATCATTTCCAGCAGGCCCTTGCCTCTGCCTGCTAATTTCATCCCAGGGATTAGCTTGGCTCACTTGTCTATCTAGTTATACTTCTGCGTAGGGGTGTAAAATATCACCTCTTTCCATTTATAATAAGGCCAGGCGAGGCCACGCACCGATGCATGCGCATGGCTACGGCTCACTCTTGTGGGAAGTGACCGAGGAAAGGAAGTGAAGGTGAACAAGTGTGTGTGTGTGTGTGTGTGCCTGCCTTAGCTGCAGGGCAAGGAAGAAAAAAAGGAAAAACTGAGTTACAAATACCTCCAGAGTATCCTGAAAGTAGAAGACACTTAAGCACATACTGTACGTGCAGAACAAGTGTGTGACATCTTATTAGAAGACGGCGAACAAATCTGCTCTCGCACAGATCATTTGCTGCCCGTTTGTCAACTTCACCCTCCGCTTCGCACGTTCCGTGCTTAATTACACTGTATTGTGTTTAAAGGGGCAATTAAAGGCAATCGCACAGTGCCAGGCTTGGCCTTAATTACACACTCGCAATAAGACCCGAGTAACACTCCTCTTCTCCGTACAGCAGTACCGCGAGCATCGAGCTGTTACATGCTGGCGCAGAAATCCCAATTACTTACAGCAACGTATCAGTAATCATGTTGTTACTACTCCGAAATGTGCTTCTCAAACGAATAAAATAATCCCATCACAATGCAGTGACATGACAAACCCCATATCAGGGCAAGCGAGCTCTATTTCTGTCCCCGTCCATCTGAAAACATTTAGGGCTCGTGCTTATCACTCAGCGAAAGGTGATCGAGTCGCACCCAAATCGAAACAGAGAGACTGAAAAATATAATTAACCTTTCTTACAACCAGGTCAAGCAACCAATTGTTATTCGTTTTTGATATGACAGCGCTCGGAGGCAGCGCGGGCCCGGGGAACCTCGAGCCCTGAGACGTAAATTGCGATCAAATGAAAACAAGAAAGCTGAATTAATACAAGTGTATGGAGTAAAGAGCTCAGCGGCACCTGGGAGATCCCCTGCAGCAGTGCGAAGTCAAATCGCTATTTCACCCGATCCGTTTATCTACTGGACTTTAGAGTTTCAGTGCAGAAGCGGTGCTATCGCTATATACTACACAAACTAGCAGCATTTTACACATGGTACTTATCTTTTACTGTAATTAAAAACTGTGCATGTCAAATTATCAACATATAGTCAACACCTGCACACGGGTGGGTACAAATGTAAATCGATATCGAGCCTGTCCTGTGATATCATGTTCACAATAAACCCTTTTAAAAAAACATCAGAATTACTCATTTCATTATTATAGAGTTACAGATAAACACTTTCTGTGGTTCCAGATCTCTTAGATGTTAGCTGGTGTACTTGATAAAGACCTTTTATACATTGCAACATAATGTAGAGGTATAACCAGTGGTGGGCAGTAACGAAGTAAATGTAGTTCATTACTATATTTGAGTAGGTTCACCAGGGAACCTATATACAGTGAGGAAAATAAGTATTTGAAAACTCTGCTATTTTGCAAGTTCTCCCACTTAGAAATCATGGAGGGGTTTGAAATTGTCATCGTAGGTGCATGTCCACTGTGAGAGACATAATCTAAAAAAAAATCCAGAAATCACAATGTATGATTTTTTAACTATTTATTTGTATGATACAGCTGCAAATAAGTATTTGAACACCTGAGAAAGTCAATGTTAATATTTGATACAGTAGCCTTTTGTTTGCAATTACAGAGGTCAAATGTTTTCTGTAGTTTTTCACCAGGTTTGCACACACTGCAGGGGGGATTTTGGCCCACTTCTCCACACAGATCTTCTCTAGATCAGTCAGGTTTCTGGCCTGTCGCTAAGAAACACAGAGTTTGAACTCCCTCCAAAGATTCTCTATTGGGTTTAGGTCTGGAGACTGGCTGGGCCACGCCAGAACCTTGATATGCTTCTTACAGAGCCACTCCTTGGTTATCCTGGCTGTGTGCTTCGGGTCATTGTCATGTTGGAAGACCCAGCCTCGACCCATCTTCAATGCTCTAACTGAGGGAAGGAGGTTGTTTACCAAAATCTCGCAATACATGGCCCTGGTCATCCTCTCCCTAATACAGTGCAGTCGCTCTGTCCCATGTGCAGAAAAACACCCCCAAAGCATGATGCTACCACAACAGTAACCTTGGAAACGGTGGTCCCAGGCTTTTCAGGTCATTGACCAGCTCCTTCCCGTGTAGTTCTGGGCTGATTTCTCACCTTCCTTAGGATCATTGAGACCCCACGAGGTGAGATCTTGCATGGAGCCCCAGTCCGAGGGAGATTGACAGTCATGTTTAGCTTCTTCCATTTTCCAATGATTGCTCCAACAGTGGACCTTTTTTCACCAAGCCTTTCCAGCCTTGAGGAGGTGTACAATTTTGTCTCTAGTGTCTTTGGACAGCTCTTTGGTCTTGGCCAAGTTAGTAGTTG